>AWOL01S0022775.1:139327-174052 GCA_000715115.1 Nicotiana otophora
TGTTAGTTTATAGATATGTATAATGTAGTCTTGTCCCACATTGGAAGAGGAGTAATATCTCCTTGTAGTGTATAGCTATAAATAGGAACCTCTTGTATTGTATTTGTCATCCAATATCAATAACATATTTTCTCCCGTGCCTTCTCACAGCGTGGAATGATGGATAGAACTGTACAGGTGGTTACTTCAAGGGTTTCCCTGTGGTGATCGGGAGCAATGCACAATGAGATTTTCACATCTCTTGTTCACAAAAGATACTTTAGTTTGCCGTGACATAAACACTAACCAGCTGGATTATCTTAGACAGCTGACTCAGTCATTGTCAAGCCGCAAAATCAACCTCAAGAAGTACGAGATCATCCCAGTGACCAGCGGGTGAAGTAAACAATATTGAGAATCTAGCACAACTGCTTAGTTGCAAGGTTGGAGCTTTTCCAACAACTTATCCCTTTGGGCGCTAATAAGGATCAAGCTGCATGGGACCTGGTGATTGAGAGAGTTGAGAAAATGCAGGATGACAAATGAGGTGTATCCCGAAAGGGGGAAGGAAGTATTAACTGCAAGCACTTTATTGAACATTCCCGCGTACTTTATATCATTGTTTCACGGACCAACTAATGCCACGGCAAATTTGAAAGGCTCCAAAGGAACTACTTATGGACTCAAAAAATGGGGCTAAGAAGTTCCGTTTAATCAGTTGGGAAGACGTCATGTCTCCAAAAAAATGAGGTGGTCTTGGGGTGGAAAAAACACCGAGTTCTAAACAAGGTCCTATTAGGGCGATTATGGAGATTCGAAACTGCGGAGCATGCTTTATGGAAGGGGGTGATAGTGGAAATGTATGGAGTTCTTGAAGGGGGATGGAGGACTAAAAAAGTTACTCCTTTTTGGGTGTAGACTTTGGAGGAATATTATGAAATAATAGGATTTAGGAGTCACGGGTGGTGTGGAGAAGGAACTCTGAGACACATTCTGACATTCCCAAAATTTTATAATATATCAAGCCAAAAGGAAATGACAGTACAATAAATCAGAAAGGCTACTAGGAGGGGAACCTTTTCTTGAAATACCATCACTTGCGTCCCCTTATAAGTTTCTGGAGACCGGGATGTAGTTCAGATCTTGAGCATCTGGTCAACCAGCTGAGTACAGCAGCGGGGGAAGGCGTGATGATAGTCGGGGTTGGGATTTTAGCTGGGTAGGGTACTAGTAGTGTTACCCTAGCAACGGGTTGGTCCTTTGTCTCGACCATAGATAGGAAAGGCTAGAGAGCACTTCCACTAGAGAGGAAGAGAGGAATTAGCAGTTAGCTAATTTCATGAAATTCTTCTCACTTAGAGGGTAAAACACAAGAAAATTTCTGCGCTTTCTCCATGACAATGATCTATTGGCCAAGACTAGCCTCAAACTTGCAAATTATCCAAATCAAATCAATACTTCACGACATAAATAACGGATTCTATGAGCTTATCTGGAGATATTAGGTGTGCATTGTAGAACTTTGGACGTGTTGTAACTGTAGACTTCAACCCATCTTTTGTCAAATTCAAAAGCAGGCAGTTTTATTTTGCTTTTTCCTTGAAATGCCATCTAAACAGAACCATTAGGCTTTCCAGCCAACCCACAAAACTCAAATGCAGAGGTAAAAGCCATATACAAATTGAAGGTAGGAAAAAGCTCCCAACACTCACATTGATAACCCCTAGGCAATTTCAAATGTGACCAGTATAAATAAATATGCAACTCACTTTTTACAACTATTACAAGAATCAACCAATTCGAATTAAAGCGGGAAAAAAATACTATAAAAGAGGAGAAGGGACTCACGTCGAGTAACAAAAGGAGTTCATCGTCAACCGAAGAAATGGGCTGAAGAAGCTTGTTTCCAGCTTCGACGAGCTGTTGTTCCAGTTCTTTATGTGAAGATGCCATCTTTGGTTTTCTCTATTCTCAGAGCCTTCAACAATTATCTAACAAACCATCCAATAATCCCTATAAAACCCTAGAATGAAAGAAAATTTTTGCGTGCATGGGAATTGAGAGGAACAATGAAATAAAAGGTGGTGAAACCCTAGAATAAGCAAGCAACGGCAACAAAGAGAGGGCGGGGAGGAAGAGAGCGAGCAACGAGGCGATACTCTGTGAAAGAGAATTACATAAAGAATCATAAGTATGTTTATTTTTCGAAGGTTATGTAAATCTAAAGATAATCTGTTACTTTCGAGAAGATATATGTTTAATATCCACTAACCAATTTAAACCTTTTCTACTTTACTACGTAGTTTTTACTATATGTGACAAAGGGTGGGCCGGGTCGGCTTGAATAAAAAAGGTGATCGGGCTAATCTGGGCCGGTTACACGGGTCCGGTCCCATCCGGTCAAATATTGAACCGGAATGGTTCCGGATCTAAGGGGTCGGGCCGGATTTATTTTTTAAAAAAAATTGGTATAACAATCGTCAACTTTATAAAATTAAAAAATAAAAAATAGTCATTTTTACCGGTTCGGGACGGTCCGATTAACCGGTTCACATGTGACTTGACCATAACGGGTCATTCCAGTCCGGTTAACCCGGAACCCAAAAACTACCTGGCACATTCCGGTCCCCACCCCAACCCGGCCTTACTACCGGGGCGGGGCGGGCTAAAACCGGTCTGGGGCAGTCCGGAACCGGGTCAGCCCGACCCGCTTGACAACTTTAGTTTTTACGCATATGAATGAGTACAAAATTTTAAAAAATATATTATTAAAACTATATTTGAGTCATTAAATTAAAAGTAAAAGTTTAAATTTTAAAAAATATATATAAATATGATCTTATTTAGCTCACTCAACAACAAAAAAATAATTGAAAAGAAAATTTTTAAAATTAAATGGGCAAAAGTAATTTTTGTATTCTGCTTCCAATCGAGAGTGAGGAAGTGTGTTAGATTCCTCAAGTCCAAGGACCAAAATGCCTTTACATTTTCTCAAATGCCCAGTTTTGAGGAGGCGCACAGTGATTTTGGTAAATTTAAAATAAAAAGATAAATAATTTTAAATATTTTTTACTAGTATTTTAAAATGAAAAAAATAAGGGCAGTTCAGTTTATCTTACTTTAAAATGATCCTCGCAATTCATTGAGATACTTTCAGTATTATATCTTGAAAAAATTAGTGAAGCAATCAATGTAAATAGATACATTGCGATGCACTACAAGAATTGGATTTGCATTCCAAAACATGAAATTCATTTTTACTTTTCACATAATAGTGCGGAATGCGGATTGCTCACAAAAAGTCAATTCTTTTGCAATTTATTTTGAGAAATATATTTGGTGTTTAACGTTTTGCATGGCATTGGAGCTAAATGCTTTGGCTCATTTTTTACTCAAAGCTCTGTAGAAGTAGGGAAACCAAAATCAGGAAAAAGTATCATACAATTTCAAATTAAAGATTGAAAATAGAAATAAGAGGAAGAGAAGAAAAGAAAATAGTAACAGAGTAAGTTGTTGAATGAAATTAGGCAAACAAAATATTCAAAGCGACTCATCAAATTCTCCAAATATTTGACAACAATGAAGAGAACATTGGTTAATGGAATTAAGTTTGCTAATATGCTTTTTTTGTAAACCGGTTATGAAATTATAAAAGATAGCTCTTAACTGGTGATATATAGATGGAAGGTTAGAAGAAGTAATGTTTTTGAAAAATAAAAGCGAACCAATAAATCAGACGTTTAAACTTTATAGTTTACAACAAATTAACGTGTAGTTATAATTCATCATTTAATAGGATTGTCAATTAACCATATTCATGTAAGTGGAGAATTATTTAATATTTAATAGGAGGTTATTTTTCAATGATGAAGATCAAAGGGTTGCCAACTTTGTCTTTGTTTCAATTAAATATTTTCTTTTTAATTAATTTTATTATAATGTATATTTACATATTTGTACAAAATCATATTTGAAATAATAATATGTTGAAGGGTATTATAGCCATTCAACTTTATAAGATTATTTCGGTCTTTTAAGTTAGCTTAGGTCTTCATATTTATAATATAGTACTAGTTTTAAGATATGCACATTACGCGTGTACTCTATCGTTGAGTATAATTATATTTAAAAAATTACATAATATTTAATAATATATTATTAACTTGTAAAATAAAGTAAAAGAAAAAATTCAAGCATATGAAAGTGACGAAGATTAGTGACATTTAGCTAACTCAACAAAAAGAAAAAGGCTTACTTCTACAATGTCCTTGAAAAAGTCTCACACAATCTTTTATTCTCCTCAACTCCCCATATAGCCGTATGATTATAGAGTTAGATTAAATTTAAATAATTTGATTTTCGGAATGTCATCCATTTAAAAATAAATTTATATCACAATCACTTGCATTTTGTTGTCTTCATCATGTTGAGGAAAAGCAAACAGATTGCTAGACAAATAAATATAAACATAGGCTTAAAAAGGAATTTTCAATTGGTTAAAACTTGCTGGCGACAGTTTAGACGCGAATTTGAATAATTTAATTAATACTAAAGTTTTGTTTTTGTTTGTCATAATTAGTCTTTAGTAATTTCATGGATGAACAAAAAAAAAACGGCCAATGTATAATTTAAACTTTCTTAAATTTACAAAAATTTCAAGAATTAATATTTCTATTAATTAAATTCTTGCTATCTCTCAATCAACCTACATCGCAGTTTACGATGCGCTCAGGATGATAATCCTAATCAAAAAAATTATTTGCGTATTAAATATGTATTTATCCAAAGAGAATGCATTGAAATTGAAAATAGAAGTCTATACTCTATATGAATTCATTTCGGTCACTTTTCATATGTTAATTTACAAGTGGTATTATTATTCAATTTTACGTCAAATAAGGTAGGCATTCGATTCATATTCAAACTAGGCCTGTTATATCAAAGAGTTTCCATATTAGACATGAAAGTCATAGTAATTATATACAAGCCACTCCCTCCGTCTCATATTAATAGTCATGGTTACTAAAAATAGTTGTCTCAAAATTATTTTTCATTTTAGAAGTTCAAGACAATATTGATTATTTTTTTCCTTTTTTACCCTTAGTAATAGTAATTGTTCTTGAAAATAGAAATAGCACATAAATAGAACAAATATTCAATGAAAATAGATTATATTTTAAGACATAAATAAGGGTAGAATAGTCTAATCCCTTTCCTAATTAATATTTTTTAAGGTACGTGTAAAAGAGAAACACGGCACATAATATGAAACGGATGGAGTATAATTATTAATATAACCATCCTAATAATAGGTAAAACTCTGAAGTTGGCGTAGTTACTATTTCCACTTTACTTTGTTCTTTTGCTCGAGTTTTTTATTTTAAAAAAAGGTTGACTACGAATACAATTCCTGGTAATACCTCTGACATACACAACTTTATAATATATTGGGCTTTAACCTTCATTGAGATTGACACATAGAATTAATCTTTGAAAAGAATTTATATGTCGAGAAAAATAAATTACCTCAAGAAATATGTACTATTATTCCTTGCGGTAATGATTGTTTAAACCTGAAACAAGGGAACACAACCAAATAATTAATAGAAGAATGGTTATTATTTCGCTGTGTGAAAGTACTATACCAAATTGAAAATTGTAGAATAAATTGGAATGGTTGATAGCATTACTATGGTTAAATCATAAATGCACCAAATTAAACCTCATATACATATTCTAAAAAAACTAAAGTGAATTCTAAACCTTAAAAAGAAGAAAAGAATCTCCGGCCTAAAGAATCTTTAAGCGAAAATAACATGGGTATTAAAAGAATCTCAAACATAAAGGACTAAAGAATCCAAAACAAAACCTAAAGAATCCTAAATCTAAAGAATTGCCATACGGCATTAAAGAGCCGTAAACATAAATAAATAAAGAGAAGCAATATATAGCCAACAAAAAACGGCAGTACAAGATAGTTTTTCATTTTTTGTCCCACAAAAAATATTTATTGGTTACAATTACAATTATATCTAACATAAAATATATATACAAAGGGTAAAAAAGGCGAACGACATATCGATAGGGGTTTCGTGCTTTTAATATAATATAGATATAGATGATATGATTAAGGTCGTTTGTTTTTATTGTGATTTTTTTTAATTGTGATTGATATATTATAATCAGAACACGTCTGATTATTAAAATATTGCATTTAAATTTGAATTCTGAATATCAAGATTCTGTATATTAAGATTGTTTTTTGGTTCTATTGATACCAAGAAATACGTACATCCAATTTCAACCTTCCTAATTCAGCTAGTCGACTATTACATCGCAATCGGCACAATTAGGAATGTAAAAACCAACAACTTAATCATTATACAACTTATAAAAAAGAATACAACCGGTAATAATAGGTAGAAATGGCGTGAGATAGCCACTTTTTAACATGGTATTTAGTTTTTATCTAGTATTTTTAATGCTGAGCAGAAATAGTCACTACTCTATTAAAATTAATACGAAAAGACGTTGTTACCCTTTCTTCATGAGTGTTGTATAAATATTAAGGACATGATGTCCTTAACATTTACACTGTCCTTAACATTTACATTGCACATATAATGTCCTAAAGTTTAACAACGGAAGGTGCAAATACATTATACAGGACACTTTGTCCTTAATATTTACACAACATTCATGAAGTTAAGAATATCATATCCTTAATATTTACACAACACCCATGTCTAGCACAAAGATATCGGGCGGGTAAAAATTTAATAAGCACGAGCTAAAGAGTAAATATATTTTAAACAGTAACTAAAGAGTAAAACATCTCTAATTAGTGGCTAATTGTGCACTTCCCTTGATAACACCCAGTCCGTTCTTCCTTTTGGGCATCTGACAAGCCTAGCGAAATTTTTCATTCCAATTCCCAATTGTTCTATTGAAGCCCAGCTACACACACACATTCTGGTCCATAATTCGCTTGTGATTTGGCATTCAGAAAACATGTGACTGAAGGTTTCAGTTGCTTGTCCGCAGAAAGCACAATCCGGAGGAACGTCAATCTCTATTTTTTGAAGTCTATCAACTGTTGCAAGTCTCTGCTGAACCCAAGCATTTGTTTTCTCCATATTTGATTACGTATAATCTATCATCAATTTAAAATATAATAAGTATAAAATTAAATAAATGAATAATAAATATTATATCTACAAATGCTATATCAAATATTAATTTATATGGTATTATATAAATTTCAATTTGATTAATTAAACTCTAAAAGTTGGCGTCATTAACAGATTATGGTGGTAATTAGTAATGATTGTTGTAAAGTGATGACCAGTGATGGTCGAAGCTGGTGGAGAAGGCTGGCGATAGTGGTAAGCAAGGGCATGTGGTGGTTGTACAATGTTGCCCCAAGATGATAAAGATATTGTGCTGGTTAATGGTGGTGATGGATAGTAATAGTGGTTTTGCATTGGGTGTTGGTGGTGGTAGAGATGGTTGGTGACAGTAACTAGTTTCGAAGGTAGTTGATAGTGCTGATTAATAATCATAGTTGTACGATAAAAACTGGTATTGATGATCGTTAAATTGTAGAGATAGATAGTGTAGAAGTGGTTATTGGTAGTGACTGATGGTAGAGGCAGTTTAGTACATTGACAAGTTATGTAGGCAATTGATAATGGTTCTAATAAATAAAGTAGTTGCAAATAGTTATATTGGCATGAATCTTTGTCAACCTCTTAATGATTTAATTTAAATAAATTAAAAGCTAATAAGTTATATTATAAATAAAAAGGAGTACATTTAACAAGTTGAGCTATGAATAATTCAAATTCAGATCCCACTAAGTAATAATAAATGAGGTTACTACATGTGCTTATAAGAAGTAAGAAATACTCTCTAAATAGTCAAGCAAACTAGCTCAAATATCACAATTGTTAACAATATAATTTAAACAAAACATATGTTAGCCCCGAGATGATAAATATATTGTGTAAACTTCAATTTGATTATTTAAACTCTAAAAGTTAGCGTCTGTAATACATTATGGTGGTAATTAGTAATGATTATTGTAAAGTGATAACTAGCGATGGTCGAAGCTGGTGGAGAAGGCTGGCGATGGTGGTAAGCAAGGGCATGTGGTGGTTGTACAGTGTTGCCCCGAGATGATAAATATATTGTGTTGGTTAATGGTGGTGATTGATAGTAATAGTGGTTATGCATTGGGTGTTGGTGGTGGTAGAGATGGTTGGTGATAGTAACTAGTTCCGAAGGTAGTTGATAATGCAAATTAATAATCATAGTTGTACGATAAAAACCGGTGCTGATGATCGTTAAATTGTAGAGATAATTGGTGTATAAGTGGTTATTGACAGTGGCTGATGGCATAGGCGATTTAGTACATTGACAAGTTATGGAGGCAATTGATAATGGTTCGAATAAATAAAGTAGTGGCAAATAATTACATTGGCTTGAATCTTTGTCAACCTCTTAATGATTCAATTTTAAATAAATTAAAAGCTAATAAGTTATATTATAAATAAAAGGAGTACGTTTAATAAGTTGTGCTTTGAATAATTCAAATTCAGATCCCACTATGTAAAAACAAACGAGGTTACCACATGTGCTGATAAGAAGTAAGAAATACTCTCTGAAATTAGTCAAGCAAACTAGCTCAAATATTGCAATTGTTAATAATATAATTTAAACAAAATATATGTTAGCCCCGAGATGATAAATATATTGTGTAAATTTTAATTTGATTGATTAAACTCTAAAAGTTAGCGTCCGTAATAGATTATGGTGGTAATTAGTAATGATTGTTGTAAGTGATGACTAGTGATGGTCGAAGCTGGTGGAGAAGGCCGGCGATGGTAGTAAGCAAAGGCATTTGGTGGTTGTACAATGTTGCCCCGAGATGATAAATATATTGTGTTGGATAATGGTGGTGATTCATAATAATAGTGGTTATGCATTGGGTGTTGGTGGTGGTAAAAATGGTTGATGATAGTAACTAGTTCCGAAGATAGTTAATAGTAACTAGAGATAGTTGGTGTAGAAATAGTTATTGGTAGTGGCTGATGGTAGAGGTGGTTTAGTATATTGACAAGTTATGGAGGCAACTAATAATGGTTCTAATAAATAAAGTAGTGGCAAATAGTTACATTGGCATGAATCTTTGTCAATATCTTAATGATTTAATTTAAAATAAATTAAAAGTTAATAAGGTATATTATAAATAAAAAGGAGTACGTTTAATAAGTTGAGCTTTGAATAATTCAAATTCAAATCCCACTAAGTAAAAATAAATGAGGTTACTACATGTGCTGATAAGAATTAAAAAATACTCCCTGAAATTAGTCAAGCAAAGTAGCTCAAATATCACAATTGTTAATAATATAATTTAAACAAAACATATGTTAGCCCCCCTCCTCCCTCCTCCCTCCTCCCTCCCCCCCCAAAAGTGCATATAAGATAATCAACATAACTTGTCGCCGGTGGACTGTACAGCATTAAGCTTTTAATGGGCCTCAGGTGCATGTTCTTCTCGTGGCTAAACGAGGAGACAAGGAGTCCACCACCCAACTAACTTGTTCTTCCCGATTTTCAATTTGATATCACTCTTTCCATCTTGTTACATGATGAAATATTTTACTCAGTTTCAGTAGTATGAAACTTATTTCACAATTAAATTGTATTTATAATTGGGTACTTCCCTTGTTACTACTGTTTGACCAAGAAATATAATCTCCGGTTAAACTATTAAATTTATATAATTAAGGGTCAAATCTAGTTAAGGATAGTGATTATAGATATTAAGCGTAAGGATGCATGACAAATGTGACTAAGTTTGCGTATGATTGATGACGATAAATATGAAATACTCTTGCAACAAGAACATTAAATGAGATATATCTAGCAATAAATGTCAATAAATGGCATTTATGTAAATAAAAAGAATAATTCACCCTATAATGAATGGACAAGGTGAATATTCTGTCTGATAACGATGAATGAAAGATTGATCCAAGATTTGCATGAACAATCCTTGGATCTGGTGGAAAAATGGGGAATAATATGAACTCATCTTTATTAAAAGGCAGCCTTTGTGTCTTTATGTGAAAGGGAGACTTCTTCTCAAAAGTGTTCTTATTAGAAAAATATTACTTGCCGTTATCACTGTCTCTTATTTCTATATATATGGTCCATTTTTCCTAGAAAACCCCAATAGTACAAATATCAGAAATATTCACTAGAATATTCCCTGTTTTAATACCCTATTATGACAAATTAGTCGTTACGAGTCTTATCACTAATAATAGATCTCGACCTCGACCCTTGTTGACATTTTGATTGCGATCTCTATTGATATCTCGACCGTGGCTTATATCGACACCTCGACCATTAATCTCGCTATGTCTTAGGCGAGCTCGACCGATGACGTTCATTAATTCCATTTCATGCTAAATATTCCAAGGCTAGATTTTTGGCCTATACAGTTAGTCCCTCCGCTTATTAAGGCCGGGGTCGAACGGCCTTGATGAGCGGACTCTGTTTATCGTTGTTGATGAAATCGGGCAAGCAAGTTGGATAGCGGTGCTTTAGGCGAGGTGGCAACATGACTTTCAGTAAGCTGCTAGCTTTGGGGATGCGTCTTTTCAGAATGACGTCATGACATCATGCGTCATTATGATGCATTTTCCCAATGCTTTGCGTCGTTTCTTGCGCCTCTGCCGTTTCGATATATGCGTTGGATAATGATGGCTTGGTTTATTGGTTTTGGTGCTCGAACTCTTATAAATAGGGATATGAGGCCATTTGTGTTTGTTTTGCTTTCATATGATATCGAATCCCTTGCGCTTCTCTATTTTGTTTTCCATATTAAACCCTAGTCTCTATTCTGCTTCGTCGTTGTGTGCCCATTCCTCTGGTTCTAGCGACCGTTGCTTCCAACTTCTTTGCTTTAGGCATCCTCCTTCAAGACCATGGTTAACGCAACTTCCGGTTCTGGTGCGACGTCTAATCCTACTCCCCTGGTTTTCTTTTCAGACCGTGATCTTGGAGATCGAAAGCTCCCGCCGAGACGATAAGCGTAAGGCCATTTTTCAAAATATGGAGCGAAAATATCGCGAGTATCGTGATAAGCACCCCGAGCTTTGCAGGCGGCTTGGTGGGAGAAGCAACTTTTGGGCTCTCCGAAACGAGCTAAAGGAGAAGGATGAAGCGCACACAGGCACACATAACTAGGATTCGAAGCTACCAATGTGGGGTGTTCTATAGTTTTAGAACTAAACTTTCTTAGTTCTACTTCATTCTGATACTGGACAAAACCCTCATAACAAGTTTTTAAATAACTAGCATGGCTGCTATCCTTTGTCTCTCAATGAACCCATTTAGGTGTTCTCTAAACAAGTTAACAAGCAACATCCAAAAGTTTCTTGAATTTATTTGGTTCGGGGTTTCTCTTTCTTTCTTTTATTTTTAATGACATAAGAAGACAATGTCTTGCTCCGCCAAAACTATGTCACCACCAACAATAATAACGACCCCGTGTATTCCCACAAGTGGGCTCTGGGAGGGTAAGATGTACGCAGCCGTACCCCTACCCTGGACGGGTGGACGGACAGAGAGACTGTTTCCGATAGACCCTTAGCTAAGGAAAAGATGAACCAAAACTATGTCACCATTATCTGAATAATTGGCGAAGGTCATCGAAAAATGTAGTGAGCTCGAGGGGGCGTTGAAGGACAAAGAAGAGGAGCTCGAGGTAAGCAGGGGGGTCGAGGCCCAATGCGCCGACCTTCCGGCCCAAGTGGTCTCATTGCGTGCCGAGCTGGAGGAGTGTCAACTTCGAGTGGTTGCTTTGAGTGGCGAGGTCGCTGAGAAGGTGGCGGGTTTGGAGAAGGCGGAGTCGGTCCAGTTATCAGCTGCGGGAAAAGCAGAAGCTTTAGAGGACAC
Source organism: Nicotiana otophora (assembly GCA_000715115.1). NCBI lineage: Eukaryota > Viridiplantae > Streptophyta > Magnoliopsida > Solanales > Solanaceae > Nicotiana > Nicotiana otophora. The sequence continues at coordinate 151,277 of AWOL01S0022775.1, forward strand.
GATCCGCGTTCTCCGTTCTGAGCGTGATTGCGCTTTGGAGACGGCTAGGCTCATAGAGGAGTGGCTTGATGAGCGGATATGGGAGTTAGAAGAAGAGGTTGCGGGATTTGGTGATCGAGTTGTTGCCCTCGAGGTCGAAAAGGCACAGTAATTGGCTCAGCCGTCCTTACCCCGCACTTCTGCTTTTCCTGATGTTCCTCGGGATCTGTACGAAGAATGTATTCACGCCGAGGCCCAACTGGATATATTCATGGATCTGATGGCAGCGGGGGATGTTTCAGAAGCCGACTTTGAGAATGCACGTGCGAAGGCACGTAAATCTCGGTTTGCTTGTGGCTATGATCCCGCTACACCGGAAGCTGGCGATGACTAGGAGGATGCGAGTGTGGACCAGATTGAACAAGATGCCTGGTATGAGGATGAATATCCTGTTGGAGATGGCGATGAGGTGGGTGAAAACGGTCTTAATGATCGAGCGGATAATGCTGCTGAGCCGGGTGGTGATTGGTTTTTTTTTTTGTTTTAACCGCGGGCATGTGAACTTTTTGTAGGTGTGCAACCTTTGTAAAAATAATATTCTTAATGAAGTGTTAGTTTTGTTGTTCGTACCTAACTTCTTTTCTTTGTTCGGATTTGTGCACTTTTTTGATTTTATTGCTTAATACCTTTGTCGTAACAGATTTGAGTGGGTTGAACGGTGTTCAAGGTAGCCTTCATTTGGTTAAGGCCGAGTAGGTAGTAATTCGAAAAGAGGTCAAATGTAACCTTTAATTAATTGAGGATGCGGGCCGAACATGTGTTAATTCGAACGAGGTCAAATGTAATCTTTGATTAATTGAGGTCGTGGGCCGAATAGGTGTTAATTCAAACGAGGTCGAATATAACAGTTAATTAATTGAGGTCGTGGCTGAATAGGTGATAATTCAAACGAGGTCGAATGTAACCTTTAATTAATTGAGGTCATGGGCCGAATAAGTGTTAATTCGAACGAGGTCGAATGTAACCTTTGATTAATTGAGGATGTGGGATGAATAGGTGTTAATTCGAACGAGGTCGAATATAACCTTTGATTAATTAAGGTTGTGGGCCGAATAGGTGTTAATTCAAACGAGGTCGAATATAACCTTTGATTAATTGAGGTCGTGGGCCGAATAGGTGTTAATTCGAACGAGGTCGAATGTAACATTTAATTAGTTAAGGCTGTGGGCTGAATAGGTGTTAATTCGAACGAGGTCGAATGTAACCTTTAATTAATTGAGATCGCGGGACGAATAGGTGTTTATTCGAAGAGGTCGAATGTAACCTTTAATTAATTGAGCATGTGGGCCGAATAGGTGTTAATTCGAACGAGGACGAATGTAACCTTTACTTGGAGAGTAGAGAAACTTTCATGTACTTGTGCTTTATTCATACTTTTGGAGAGATTTACATATTTTTCGGGCGCTGACTGGTAGTTCAGTCCCAGTCCCGGTCTATCTAGTCCCTTCATTGGTCGAGCTGGAAAGATAGTGAGAGATTGAGCAATGAACTGATCATACAATGCTTTCCATCCGTGCACTTCAATTTTGAAATATCCCCGTCATCGCCTCGTTAAAAACCTTCTCGAGAAAACCCAATTGGGACAAAACTCGAGCGAGGAAAAAATAGTGCGACTTTGGGGACCTCGTCCTTTTAAAAGTTAAAGTACTTGAGGTGCGTAATGTTCCAGTTGTTTGGTAGTCGCTTTCCTTCCATTGTTTCTAGTGTGAATGACCCTTTGCTTGCTGTTGCCGTGATTTTGTAAGGGTCGTCCCAGTTTGTTCCCAGTTTGCCTTCTCGCGGGTCTTTGCTTGCTTGTGTTTTGGATTTAAGCACGTAGTCCCCGACTTTAAGTGGCCTGATCTTTGCCCTCTTGTTATAGTAGCGTTCTGCTTGTTGCTTATGGGTGACCATTCTTAAGTAAGCCATATCTCTTCGTTCCTTGACCTCGTCGCGTTCTTGCCTTCTATTGTCATCATTCTGGGATTCGCTATCGCGGAAGTACCTTAGACTGGGCTCCCCGACTGGTATTACTGCATCAGTCCCATAGACTAACGAGTATGGCATTTCTCTGGTGCTCGTTTTTGGCGTTGTCCGATAGGCTCAAAGTACTTCTGGTAATATCTCCGGCCATAGTCCCTTGGCGTCTTCAAGTTTCTTTTTCATGATGTTCAATATTGACTTGTTGGAGGATTTTGCTTACCCGTTACCTGCGGGGTGGTAAGGCGTTGACACTATTTTTCTGATGTGCCATTTTTCAAAAACTTCGGCGACCTTCTTTCCTGCAAATTGAGGTCCGTTGTCGCAACTGATTTCTTTGGGGAGACCGAAATGACATATGATTTTTTTCCATATGAAGGCGATTACTTCTTGTTCGCGTATCTGGGTGAATGCTCCTATTTCCACCCATTTAAAGAAATAATCAGTTAAAATCAAGAGAAATCATACATTACCTCGTCCGGCCGGGAGGGCCCCCACGATGTCCATTCCCTGTATGATGAACGGCCAAGGGGAAGTCACTAAGTGTAGTTGTTCGCCTGCTTGGTGGATCATTGTGGCGTACTTCTGGCATTGCTCGCATTTTTTCACGAAATTTGCGGCTTCTTTTTTCATGGTGGGACAGTAGTATCCTGCTCGTATGAGGCACTTGACCAACACTCGATTGTCGGAGTGAGCTCCGTAGTGGCCTTCGTGTACTTCTTCAAGGACGCGCCGCGTCTGATTTGGGCCAAACCATTTCGCTAGGGGCCCATCATATGTCCTTTTGTACAGGGCGTTGTGAACAATGCTATACCTGGCTGCTTGCATCCGCAGTTTCTTGGCATCTTTTTTTATCATTGGGGAGTATACCGTCCTGCAAATATGTAGAAATGTGGTTGCGCCAATTCCAAGTTAGGTTTACGGTTCTTACCTCGATTTGGTCTATCGACGAATTGAGGAGGTGGACCACACTTTGGTCTCCGATTGTGATATTTTTTGTGGCTGCTTCCAATTTAGCGAGGCCATCTACCTCGATATTCTATGCTCGGGGAATCTGGTCGAGCTGACATTCGTCGAACTCGGGTAGTAGTTTGCAAATTTCGGTCTGGTATTTTTGTAACCTCTGATCCTTGATTTGGAAAGTCCATGTGACTTGGTTGACCACGAGCTGAGAATCGCAACTCAGCCTTAGCCTCTTCGCCCCATATTTGAGTGCTAGTCTTAGTCCTGCAATTATGGCCTCATACTCGGCCTCGTTGTTAGTCATGTCCGGGCACCTTATGGACTGGCGAATCACTTCACATGTTGGGACTTCAAGTACGAGTCCCAGCCCGGACCCCGACGCGTTATATGCGCCATCGGTGTATAAGACCCAAAGGTCGTGTGTTTGAGAAGTGTGGAGGGCTTTCTTTTCGACTTTGGACAGTATGTGCGCACTGAAGTCTGCGAGGACCTGAGACTTAATAGCAGTTAGCGGTCGAAATATGATATCATGCTCGCTTAGTTTGATGTCCTATTCGGCCAATCTGCCAGAAAGTTCGGGTTTGTGTAAAAGGCTTCATAAGGGGAAAGTCGTGACGACCAAGATGGGATGGCATTGGAAATACGGTCTAAGCTTCTGTGAAGCTACGACTAAGGCTAGATCAAGTTTTTCAAGATGGGGGTACCTCGTCTCGCCGTCGACTAGTGTGTTGCTAATGTAATAGATGGGAGATTGTGTACCTTTATTTTCTTGGACTAGGACTGCGCTCACAGCTACTGCGGATACGGCGAAATAGACGAGGAGAGGATGTCCTGGTTCTGGTTTTGAGAGCAACGTTGGCGAGGATAGGTATACCTTCAACTCCTTCAATGCTTGGACGCATTCAGGGGTCCATTGGATGCCGTTTTACTTTTTAAGTATGCCAAAGAATTTATGGCACCTATCAGAGGATCGCGAGATGAACCTTGACAGGGCGGCGATACGGTCGGTTAGCTTCTGGACTTGTTTTTTGGTGGTCAAGTGCTCTGGTATACCCTCGATGGCCTTGATTTGGTCGGGATTGACCTCGATAACCTGCTACGACACTAAGAAACCCAAGAATTTTCCTAAGGCCACACCAAATGCACATTTTTTGGGGTTCGACTTCATGCCGTATTGCATGAGTATGCCGAAGGCTTCTCTTAAATGATCAATGTGATCTTCTTTATTTTTTGATTTAACCAGCATGTCGTCAATGTATACCTCCATCTTCTTTCCGAGTTGTTCTTTGAATATTTTCGTCACCAGCCTCTGGTAAGTTGCCCCCGCATTTTTTAGTCCGAAAGGCATGACCCTGTAGCAGTACGTCCCCTAGAGGGTGATGAAGGTGGTCTTTTCCTGGTCCACTTCCTCCATAAGGAGCTGGTTGTAGCTCGAGTAGGCATCCAGGAAACTCAGCAACTCGTGTCCGGTTTTCGCATCGATGAGTTGGTCGATATGAGGTAGTGGAAACGATTCCTTGGGGCAAGCTTTGTTTAGGTCGGTGAAATCAACGCACATCCGCCACTTGCCGTTTTTCTTTTTTACCATGACCATGTTGGCGACTCATTGGGGTTACTTCGACTCTCTAATAGAGCCATTTTCCAATAAATTTTCCATTTCTTCGCGCACCGCATCATTGATTGCAGAATTGAATTGCGTTCAACCTGCCTCACTGAGGGATAGAGTGGATTGTCATTCAATTTGTGTGTGGCGGTCTCTTTTGGGATACCTGACATATCTGCATGGCTAAAATCAAACAGGCCCGCATTAGCAATTAAGAATTTGCAAAACTTACCTGGCTCTTGGAGTTTGCAGCCGATGTAAGCTTTCTTGCTGAGATCGTTGACATCTAGATGAATGGGGTCGAGGTCCTCTATAGTCGATCCTGCGGCCTCGACCACATCGGGTTCTTTGATGACATCTTTGATGTCGTCGTCTAACAACCTCAGCCTTGTTGTTTGCTATGCTTCCTTCTCTTTGTCTTTCATTTGTTAAGTGGTCGTGCAGTCTAGGGCGATGCGGTAGTATTCTTGGGATGTACTTTGTTCCCCGCGTATGTTGAATATCCCCCATGGTTTTGGAAATTTTATGACTTGGTACAAGATGGAGGGTATAACTCTCATGGTGTGTATCCATGGTCGCCCTATTATAGCGTTGCATTTCGTGTCCCGATCCATGATGTGGAATGTAGTCTCTAGAGTGACGCCACCCGCCAGGACGGGGAGTGTGATCTCGCCAGATGTTCGTTCAACTGCATTGTTAATACCCGTTAGTGTGATGTAGTGTGGTACTATCTTGTCCTCGAGTTTCATTTGTGTGAGTACTCGAGGATGGATAATACACGCACCGCTTCCATCATCTACCATAATCCGTCTTACTTCGGTATCTAAAATTCATAAAGTAATAACAAGAGTGTCATAGTGAGGGAATGCCAAACCGTTGGTATCTGACTTATCAAACATGATACTTTATTAGAGCTTGTCATACCGTTCTTGGGTGATCGACCATTTGAGCTTGTGGGTCGTGGTGAATTTTACGTTGTTGATGGAAGCATCGTCTTCACCGCCGATGATCATGTGGATGGTGCGGGCTGGTGATAGCGTCTTCGGCGGTCCTTGATGTTGTTCGCGCCCACTGGCAAAGTTAGTTATTCCCCAATCGCTCAACAGTTCTTCGAGGTACCCCTGTCGCAGCGTATTTACGACCTACTGTCTTAGGGCGATGCAATCTTCGGTTTTGTGTCCTCTCTTTTGATGGAACTCGCAGAGGGCTTCTGATTTTTCGGTATTTGGGTCTGACCTCATCTTTTGCGGACACTACACCTTTGACCCGAGCTTCTCCAGGGCGTAGACGATCTCTGTAGGTGACTCGCAAAAATTGTGAGCTGATAATAAATGGGGCATACCTCTTTAATTCGGTGAGTCTCTGTTCTTGACCGGGGTGGGCCATCTTCATGGCGGGGTGAGGGTATAGCAGTAGTTCTGACATATAGGAGATGTCGGTCCCGGTTTGACCGTGAGGTTTCCAGATCTCTTATGATATCACTTCTCCGATCTTTTATGGATTATGCTTGTACTAAGGTCAGTCGATGAGTCGGGCCATTGAGGTCGTCTTCGTCTGCTCGAACTTCGGCACAATATGCATTATGTATTTCGTCCCAAGATGTTGGGGGGTATTTCATAAGCCGACTGAGTAATTTTCTTGTCGCTCTCGAACCATTTCTGTTCGGTCCATTTTGAAAAGCGGCCACCGCCATTCCTTCTGATACATTGGGCAAAGTCATTCTCACCAGGTTGAAACGGGCGAGGAAATCCCTAAGCCCTTCTCCTGGCTACTGTTTGATAGCAAGGATATCATTCATTCTCGCTTCGACCTTTTTGGCTCCGCCGTGGGCCGTCACAAATTTATCATCCATTTTCTCGAAAGTTTCGATGGAACGGGCAGGTAGTTGTGAGTACCAGGTTAGTTCTCCTCCCATCAGGGTTTCGCCGAACTTCTTTAGCAGAACAGAGGATACTTGTTCCTTTGTGAGGTCGTTGTCTTTCACGGCGGTGACGCAGTGGGTTACATGATCCTCTGGGTCGGTCGTGCCATCGTATATTTTCAAGTAGGGTGGCATTTTAAAAGTCTTCGGTATGGTATGAGGGGCAGCGCCGTCGCTGTATGGCTGCTCGACGAACCGACTGGCATCTCTCTTCGGTAATAACTTAGGAGCGCCCAGTATTTTATCGACCCTTTTCTTGGTGCTATCTCATTTGGTCCCGAAGAGCCTTGTTCTCATTTTCCATTTCTTCCATCCTTTTCAGAACGGTTATGAGGTCGACATATGGAGGCTGTCTTGCCAAGGGATTTCGTGATGCTGCAATGGGGAGGGGGTGATCCACCTCGCCTAGGAGATGCATTGGGCGTTGTGTCCTCGTCCACTACTTCCGAGCTCTCGTGGATGATGTCCATGAGGTTAGTTGGGAGGTTACTCATAATTCTTACTCTTTATTCCCTGTTACCTGCCATGTTAGATTTATGCAGGCGGAGAAAAAAATGTTTATTTTACGTCAGCGATCATTGCCGGTTGTAGATCTAATAGAAACTAAAAAGCTTAGCTAGAAAGTCCCCACAGACGGCGCCAAATAGTTTGACCAAGAAATATAATCTCCGGTTAAACTATTAAATTTATATAATGAAGGGTCAAATCTAGTTAAGGATAATGACTCTAGATATTAAGCGTAAGGATGCATGACAGATGGGACTGAGTTCGCATATGATTGATGACGATAAATATGAAATACTCTAGCAACAAGAACATTAGATGAGATATATCTAGCAATAAATGTGAACAAATGGTATTTATGTAAATAAAAAGAATGATTCACCCGATAATGAATGGACAAGGTGAATATTTTGTTTGACAACGGTGAATGACAGATAGATCCAAGATTTGCATGAACAATCCTTGGATCTGGTGGAAAAGTGGAGAATAATATGAACGAGAATCTTTATAAAAAGGTAGACTTCAACTCGGTGACTATATAGCGTCTATGAGGGATAACTTAGAAAAATCAATACTTTTCAGAGATTGGATCCGGTCGGAAAGAAGAAATTTTTGGACTTGCTGAATCACAACCAGATGAAGATGAAGCTTATGAAGAAATGCTAGCTGAACTTGCGAAGGATGTTTCTTCGCCCGGAAGTAGCGATGATCAAGCTACTTTTCCTCCACCACCAATGGAAATTCCTCCGGACCTTGATGGATTTATGAAGTTTGTAAGAGATATCATGTAACTTGTATGAACAAAAATTAGTATGTATTATGTAACTTATATTTTGGCACATCTTGATTAGTTTCTTTTTCTTATCAATGGTGGTATTAGCACCTTGTTGTGCTCATTCCATAGGGGGGATGAAGACTAAGAAAGATATTGTCATATTTTTTTAATGCTATAATAAAATTATAAGGTATTGCTTTGAATATCTCTTTACAATATTTTTGTCTTTAGACTTTAAATTTGAATTAAAAAATATTAAAAAATTTAGGTCACAATTCTATAATACAATTTACAAGGCATTGCCTTAGATATTATTTTTAACATCCTTTTGTCTCTAATTTCTATTTATTTTTTTTAAAAATTCATTAGGCCCACTTAACCCATTTAGCCCGCGGGCCGGGACCATTTAGCCCGGGACCAAACGGTCCCAGTCCCTACAAAAGGACCACTTAGCCCGGGACCGTTTGACCCGTTTAATTTGGGACCGGCCCAGGATCGTGACCGTTTGAACCGGCCCACTTAGCCCGTTTAGGCCCGGGACTGGCTCACTTGCCACACTTATGCTAGACTAAGATAGAAGATTCAATTGTTAAGGTCTTAGATTGCCTTCAAGGAAAAGCTATTAGATACTCTTTTGCTGAAAGTTTAGATGCAATTTTTTGCTAAATAAAGATGAGACCGTATAAAATGAATATTCATCAAATTTATTTTTTCTCGATTTGTTCGCTACGAAGAGACTGATATCTACGAAACATGTTACAATTACGTATTTCTTCTATCAATCTTGAAAGAATTTAATTTTCAAGTAGCTTTAAAATATGTGCCTTGGAGTTTAAATCTTTGTGCATTTAGGTATGAATTTATTAATAATATAGTGGTTTTATTTAATTTTCAATTAGTAAAATATGCCTATCTTTTTAGAATATAAATCTAAATATTTTCTTATCTTCTGTAACATTCGAAAAAGAGTTTTAGGATATATTTTTGTAACAACTAAATAATATTTAGACGTAAAATATTATTGTAGGTGTATCAGGGTAATCGTTATAAAGGCAACAAAAAAGAATGAGGATGTTATAGATGTATGGGCCAAAAATTATCTTTGATATGATTAAACAATATTAGCATTAAGAAGGCCCTCAAGGATTGCCATGTATCACCAATACGACTTTGACAAAGCCTGCCCAAGGTCGAAGTGCTCTCTTAAAAGGTGAAGGGCGAGGCCGATGAAGTTATTGAAGATCAAGGTCGAGGAGTCATCAAAGATTAAGGTCGGGCACTCAACGTAGACAGAATAAATAACGACTAGATTTAGAATAAGACATTAAAAGAGAATATCCTAGTGAATATTCTCTGTACCCGTACTATTAGATTTGTTTAGGTATATGTTCCCTATATATATAAAGAGACACAATGATATGGGACATAAGATATTTACTTATAAGAAAACACATTGACTTTCTCCATAGAATCTGGCTTTACTGCAAACAAATAATATGTACCTTTTCTCTTAAGATTCTTGCTTAACTCTTCTACTCGATCCAAGAACAATCTAAACATTCGAAGGCTCATCAATCATTCCTCATTGTCAGGGGGAATATCCACAGATCTCACCCTTTTTGGGCGACTCACATGTTCTTATTTACTTAAATGACATTCATTGTTATTTATTGTAATTTAATGCTATCCCATTCTTTTTGGGTCATTGAATACTATTAGTATTGTCAACATTTACTGTTATTCGTATAATATACATATTATCTTATTACAAAATTAGCTAATAGATCTTTTGGATATTAATATTGGTTAAGATTGACTCTATTTTATTAAATCTAGTTGTCTAAGCCCAGATCTAAACATTGGGTCAAACAGTTTGGCGCCATCTGTGAGGACCACTTAGCTAATCTTTTAGTTTTCATTAGATCTACAACTCACATGATTTGCTAACCTAAAAACCCACAAAGTTTTTCTGCTTCTCTGCACATACAAAAACTTGCATGGCAGGTAATCAAGGAGACAAAACTAATATGACGGGTGACATCCCCGACAACCTCATGAACGCTATCATATGAGAGTTATGAAATGCTGGGCGATGACGTGACACCCACTGCCTCCCCCAGGCGCGAGAGGTCGCCTCCCCCCATTGTAGCTCAACAAAACCAAATGGAAAAGGGGACTCCACGTCCACAAGAGAATGGACACCACCAGCCATGAAAAAGCTCCTCGAAGTGTGGTTGACCGATACATTAGTAAGCGTGCTCAACAAACAAGCTCTATGCACGACCATAGAGACTGTGAGAGCCCATACGGTACAACGAATAGACGGACATGGTGATCAACCAGACCTTCTAATGTCAGGTATAACTCATAATATTACTGATGTGCAGGTGACGGCGTCCTCGCCGTTGTTCTGAAGAGAATAAAAGAAATGGAGAATGAGAACAAAACGCTCAGAGACCAAATGCATGAACACCAAGAACAAGTCGACAAGAAACCGGGTGCCCCTAAGCTACTGCGAAGAGGGACGCCGACAGGTTCGTAGAGCAGTCATATAGTGAGGAAGATGTCCCATATGCCATACCAAAGACCTTCAAAATGCCACCATATCTTAGGATATATGACAGAACAACCGACCCCGATGATCACGTGACTCATTACGTCACCGCCGTGAAGGGAAACAACCTCACAAAGGAACATGTGTCCTCCATTTTACTGAAAATATTTGGCGAAACCCTCACTGGAGGGGTATTAACATGGCATTCACAGCTACTAGCCCGCTCCATAAAAACCTTCAAAGAAATGGCCGATAAGTTTATGACAGTGCACACCGGCGACAAGAAATCCGAAACAAGAGTAAATGACATCTTCGCCATCAAGCAATCCTTAGGAGATGGACTAAGGGACTTCCTCGCCCGATTCAATAGGGGAAGAATGACCTTACCAAATATATCCGAATGGATGGCAGTCGCAGCCTTTCAGAATGGGTTGAGCAGATAGGGTTCAAGAGCAACCGGAAAGCTGCTGAGCCGATTGATGAAGTACCCTTCGACCACTTGGGATGAAATTCATAATGCCTATTATGCCGAAGTCCGGGCAGATGATGACGACCTCAACGGGCCAACTCGACGGCTCATCTCGGTACAAGCCAAACCCAAGAGAGAATAAAGAGATAACATGAGGAGGGATCACCCAATCTCACGGCCAAATAGAGAACGACATCAGCCTTACATCATGGCTCTCATCCCTCCTTCCTCCCGCTATGATGAGGGTCCATCTAGGCTGAGAACGGGGACTCACAGGAACGAGAGAGGTATGCCCCCGTATTATTTGCTCAAAACTTTTGTGTTTCACCTACAGAAATAGTCTACGCCCTTGAAAAACTCGGAACAAAAGTGAAATGGCTGCCAAAGATGTGGTCCGACCCAAGTACCAGAAAATTCGACGCCCTCTGCGAATTTCACTAGGAATGTGGGCACAAGACAGAAAATTACATCGCCCTAAGGCAAAAGATTGTGAACATGTTGTAGTAAGGGCAACTCAAAGATTTGTTGAGTGACAAGGGAAGGAACACCTTCCCTAGGGGTCGAGAACGTCAAGGCCCGTCGAAGCCACCCTCACCAGCTCACACAATCAATATGATTATTGGCGGCAACGAAAATGCCTCCATCAACAACGTCAAGTTAACTGCCACTCACAAGCTCAAAAGATCGATGACCCACAAACGGTATGACGTACTCAAAGAAAGAATCATCTTCGACGAGTCAAATATCGATAGTTTGACTTTCCCTCACAACGATACTCTCGTCATTACATTATGAATATTAGATATTGATGTCAAACGTATCATGGTATACTATGGGAGCGGAGCGTGCATTATCCATCCCTGAGTCCTTGTCCAGATGAGACTCAAGGATAAGGTAGTGCCACGCTGTATCACACTAACCGGTTTTAACAATGCAGTTGAACATACTTCGGGAGAAATCAGACTCCCCGCCCTCGTTGGCGACATACCTCTGGAGACAACATTCCATATCATGGACCAGGCCACCGCATACAATGCAATAGTAGGACGACCATGGATACATCCCATGAGAGTCATCCCCTCTAGCGTATTCCAAGTTATCAAGTTCCCAACACCTTGGGGAATATTCAACATACGAGGGGAACAACGCACGTCCTGGGAATGCTAACGCATCACAATGGAAACTCGACAACCCAACAAAAGAAATACAAAGAAAAAAAATAGCAATCAACAGGGTCGAGGTCAACACAAGAAGAGGCTAGGGACGTCATTATGGACCCTGAAACGGTCGAAGCCGCGGACTCAACTATAGAAGACCTCAACCTCGTTCAACTAGATCTGAGCGACCACAACAAAAAGTCCTACATCGACTGCAAACTCCGAGAACTAGGTAAATTTTGCCAATTTTTAATAACTAACGCAAATTTGTTTGCCTTCAGCCATGCAAATATGCGGTCATCCCCAAGGAGATCGCACGCACAAATTGAACGTCGATTTGTTCTATCCCCCCGTAAGGCAGGTCAGACGAAAGTTTAACCCCGCCATTAATAATGCCGTCCACGAGGAGGTAGAGAGGCTATTAGAAAATAACTACATTAGGGAGTCTAAATACCCCAAGTAGATAGCCAATGTGGTAATGGTCAAAAAGAAAAACAGAAAATTGAGGATGTGTGTATACTTCATAGATTTAAACAAAGCATGCCCGAAAGATTTATTCTCGTTGCCATATATTGACCAACTAATCGACGCAATGGCCGAACACGAATTATTGAGTTTCTTGGACGCATACCCGGGCTATAACCAAATACTCATGGAAGAAGAGAACCAGGAGAAAACCACGTTCATCACCCACAGAGGAATGTATTGTTACAGGGTCATGCCGTTCAGGTTGAAAAACTCAGGAGCCACCTATCAGATATGATCACAAGAATGTTTAAAGACCAACTCGGCAAGACCATAGAGGTATATATCAATGACATGCTGGTCAAATTCGTAAGGGCATAAGACTATATCGACCACTTGAGGGAAGACTTCGACATACTTAGACGGTACGGGATGAAATGAAACCCCGAGAATTGCACATTTGGTGTAGCCTCAGGAAAGTTTTTGGGTTTCTTAGAGTCACAACGAGGGATCAAAGTTAACCCACACCAAATCAAGGCTATCGACAGGATACCTGAACAACTAACTACAAGAAACATGTCCAAAGGTTGAATGGTCGAATCACTACCCTATCGAGATTTGTCTCGCGGTCGTCCGATAGATGTCATAGATTTTTTGGCGTACTAAAAAAGGATAACAGCCTTGAGTGGACGCCCGATTGCGTACAAGCTCTGGGATAATTAAAGGCATATCTGTCATCACCGCCTCTACTCTCGAAGCCTGAACCCATAGAACACCTCCTCATCTACCCTGCTGTCTCTGAAATAGCAGTAAGTGCAGTCCTGGTTCGATAAAATAAAGGTACACAATCCCCTATTTATTACATTAGCAAAATACTCGTCGACGCCAAGACGAGGTACCCACACCTCGAGAAATTAGCCATGGCACTAGTCGTAGCTTTATAAAAGCTTAGACCCTATTTGCAGTGTCTCAGTCGTGACCACTTTCCCTTTAAGAAGCATTTTACATAAACCCGAGTTGTCGGGGAGGCTGGCCAAATAGGTCATCGAGCTAAGTGAGCACGAGATCACATACCAGTCTCGAACAACAATAAAGTCGCAAGTACTCGCCGATTTCGTCATAGACTTTAGCACAAAAGTAATGCCCGAGGTCGAGAAGGATATCGTCCGAGCTTTTCTTCAAACACAAGACCTCCGGCTCCTGTACACCGATAGTGCATCTAATGTTTTCGGATCCGGACTGGGACTCTTACTAGAGTTCCCTACCGGCGAAGTAATTCGCTAGTCCATAAGAGGCCTAGATATGACTAACAATGAGTCGAGTATGAGGCCGTAATCATAGGACTGAGGCTAGCACTCAAATATGGCGCAAATCGGCTGAAACTCCGCTATGATTCTCAGCTCGTGGTCAACCAAGTTACATGGACTTTCCAAATCAAAGAACAAAGGTTGCAAAAATATCAAGTCGAGATCTGTAAGTTGCTGCCCAATTTTGACGAATGAAAGCTCGACAAGATCCCGCGAGCCCATAATATCGAAGCAGATGGCCTTTCAAACTAGCCGCAACCACCAAAAGCATCACGACCAGGGATAAAAATGTAGTCCACCTCCTCAACTCGTCACTAGACCAAATTGAGGTAAAATCTGTAAGTTTAACTTTGGACTGGCGCAATTATATTTTTAATTACTTGCAGAAAGACACTCTCCCAATCGACAAAAAAGAAGCTAGAAAACTAAGAATGCAAGCGACCAGATACAACCTCCTTTTATAACGGCCTATACAAGAGAACATATGGCGGCCATCTGGCGAAGTTTTTAGGGCCGAATCAAACACAATGCATGCTCGAGGAAGTAAATGAAGGGCAATACGGAGCTCATTTTGGTGACCGAGCACTCGTCAAGTACCCCATACGAGACGGGTACTACTGGACCACCATGAAAAAAGACATCTCAAAATTTGTGAAGAAGTGCGAACAATGTCATACATACACCCAAATAATTCACCAAGCTTTCAAACACCTTTACTCAGTCACCATTCTATGGCCATCTATCAAATGGGGAATGGACATCGTGGGTCCACTCCCACCGGGGCGAGGTAATTTACGATTTCTTTTAGTTTTAGCTGACTATTTCTCTAAGTGTGTAGAAGTAGGAGTATTCCCCCAAGTACGCGAACAAGAAGTAATCGCCTTCATATGGAAAAACATCATCTGTCGATTCGGCCTACCCAGAGAAATAAACTACGATAACGGACCCCAATTCACGGAAAAGAAAACCACATAATTTTTGAGAAATAGCACATTAAGAGGATACTTTCAACTGCCTACCACCCAGCGGGCAACAGGCAGACAGAATCCTCCAACAAATCCATATTAAACATAATGAAGAGGAAACTTGAAGAAGCCAAGGGACTGTGACCAGAAATACTTTCAGAAGTTTTATGGGAGCACAAGACCATACCCAAGACGAGCACAGGACAAACACCCTATTCACTGGTCTACGGAACATAAGCAGTTATACCGGTCGAGGTCGGGGAACCCAGCCTAAGGTACTCACACGAAAGCGGCACCTACAATAACGAGAGTAGAAGACAAGAGTTCGACGAATGAAGAGATATGGCATACATAAGGATGGTCACCTAAAAATAACATGCGGAATGTTAGTACAACAAAAAAAGCAAGGGCCCGACCACTCAAGTTCGGGGACTACGTACTCAAAGCCGAAACCCAAGCAAACAGAGATCCACGAGAGGGCAAATTAGGAACCAAATTGGACACACAATTCAAAATCGTAGGCAGAGAGAACAAGGATTCATTCCAACTACAGACAATGGAAGGAAAATAATTACCAAACAATTGGAATATCATCCACCTCAAGTATTTCAACTTCTAGAAAATAAAAAGTGCCCCCCAAATCGTACTCTTTTTCCCTCACTTGAGTTTTTTCCCAATTGGTTTTTATCATGGAGGTTTTTAACGAGGCGACATCTTAAGTCAAAGTATAAGAAGAATGGATTGATTTCTATTTTCATTGCCCGACTCCTCAACATTCTCCAAGTCGACCAATGAAGGGACTAGATACACTAGGGTCTAGGACTGGAACTCCAGCCAACACCCAAAACTTGTAACTTTCTCCAATTAATAGAAATCCATGTTTATCATAATCACTCTAACGAAAGGTTAAGTTCAACCACACTCGAGCAACACCTACCAGCCCTCGACCACGACTTAACGAAAGGTTAAGTTTGACCATGCTCGAACAATACCTACCGGCCCTCGACCGTGACTTAACGAAAGATTAAGTTTGACCATGCTTGATTAACACCCACCGGCCCTCGACCGCAACATAATAAAAGGTTAAGTTTGACCATGCTTGAACAACACCTACCGACCCTCGGCCGCGACTTAACGAAAGGTAAAGTTCGACCATGCTCGAACAATACCCACCGGCCCTCGGCCGCGACTTAACGAAAGGTGGACAGAGTTTGACTAAGCTCGAACAAACATCTTCCGGCCCTCGGCCACGTCTCAACAAAAGGTTAAATTCAACCAAACAGAAGGTTAAGTTTTATCAAGCTCTAACAAAGACCTATCGGCCCCCGACCACAATTTAATAAAAGGTTAATATCGACTAAGTTCGACCAAAACCTATCGGTCCTCGACCATATCTCAACTAAAGAGACATACTCGATCTATATAGACAAAGGGACGATTCGGACTATGGCTATTCAGCCCAAGTACTACGGTCAGCTAGAGGACGACAATAAAAAATATAAAAGAGCAAAACATATATGTACAAAAACAAATCACAACAAATAAGAAAGGCATAAGTGAAAGCAAAAATCAGCCATGCCAATCCAAGCACAGTAAAAGTGTGCCCACTCTACCCTTCTTTCTTTACCTTAGACTTCGTTCTTCAAGGAGACCCATGTGCATTTCCTCTGTTCTGTGCTCGCTACGCCCTTGTGCCTTTAGTTGAAGTATAGGTCGTCGATTCAATCTATCTTGATGGGATTTTTCTAGTAGGTAGCGAGAAGACTAGTAGTATCGACAAGAGGCTACATCAATAGCTGAAACTTTTTTTCGGGTAGGGTAGGCTTGGAGTCAGAAGTCCTATTCTTCCCAACCAAATAAGCACTTTTGCAAAGTTCACCTTCCCGCGGTCAAAACAAGACTTACGGATAACAATCAGACCTTACCAGGGACAGGGACCAGACTATAGAGCCTAATTAAAAAGAATTCGGGCTTGCTTTTTCAATTCACATCTATGAGCGAGGATTCCTCTATCTCTTGCTCGCTTCGATCGGACTCTGACAGCTTAGGGAAGAATGATGGGTCGCTAACGAGGCCCCTAAATGACCGCTCAGAAGGCCTACCTATTTTTTTTCCCAATCTGTCACTTGCTCGTCCCTCTCTCATGAAAATGGTCTCTCCTCTCCCGGCGGCTTAGACTCATGTCTATAGTCAGTTGCTAAGATGATTCCCATTCAAGCATTCTCATTCAATGTCAATGCTGCCTTATTTTTTTTTTTTTTTAATTCCTTTCTTTCTACTAGTTCTTACATAAGCAATTTGCAGGAAGTAAACGAAGTCTTTCCTTCCGAAATCCACTCCTGAAGTCACGTCTTTCAGTACTGGGACTGAAGTAAAGTACTTTCGAGTTGCTCTTTGCCCAAAGCCCTCCTTCCGACTTAGTTAGAAATACCAACTCTAAATAGCTTTAGCATTTCTTGAGTTGAAAAGGTATTTATAGATTCTAGAGCTCAGGGGAAGGTTTGGAACCCTAGTAGCAGAATGGAATCAGTTTACCGGGCTGACTTCCATGCCAACACGAGTAGTTTAACTCATCACTACCTCGTAAGGGCGTTGAGAATTGTTTTTGCTTTTTTTGCTAAAAACTTTTTCAAAAGTATTCAAAGAGCCTTTGCATAGTTTACGAATTCTGCTTAGTAGGGACCTAAACACAGGAATTTTTTTTCTCAGAGTCAGACCACGCCTTATGACGAAAGGGGGAGAAAGGACGGATCACCTGTCGATCTGTGATCAAAGAAAACTATACCTGAAGAATGGGATACAGATTGACAAGCACAAAAGGGTAGGCTTGGCTATTAATCTACGCTCATTGATGAGACGGCGACATAGAGAAGAAAGTATACCCTTTGTCACCCCCTTGTCACTTAAAAGTAAAGAAGAGATACACACTTTGGAATCCAAATTTGGTGGGATTTAGGATGGAATCGAATAGCGAATGCACTTGCGGTTAAGACAGGTCCTGCATCTCCTACCTAATGCAATTGACCGACCCGCCATTTCTTTCCTTCAATAATGCCTTCGCTTCACTTCAAGACGCTATTTACCAAGGAAAGACTACCTTTTTTTTGAATGGAAGAAGCCGAAGGGGTGAACGAGCGCTGCGGTAACGAGCCGTAAGAAAGATGAGCAGAGCATTCCTTCCGCCGGCCTTTATAGGAGTAGGGGAGCGTGGTGAGATAGATAGACGTCCAATCCTGCAGCAGCTAGTTGCTCGGCCTTAGTCTTGGGCTGATCTCAGACTTCAATCAACCCCTTCGTACTTCGATCCAATCAATCGATCGATCAAGAGGCTAATCTCTTTTGTTTGGGCCGGTAGCTAAAAGAAAGTCCTCGCTTTCTCTTGAACAAGGGAAGGGCAGCATAGCATTAGCTTCAATTGAACAAGCTCAACCTTGAAAAAAAAAGGTGGTAGGCCGACGTTGAACGCTTCAACTTGGCCACTGAAGAAGGCGAAGGCTGGGCGAGAGACTAGGCCAACTTACTGCGCCATGCCATGGTTTAAGCTTTAGGCTCCATAGACGGAACTCTGTTTAGGTATTAGGGAGGGGAGGACACCACTCAGCACCGCTCCGTGGGGTGGGGTTCAATGCCTAACAAAAACGGCCAAAAGAAAAAAAGGGATGTATGGCTGAGGGGAGGAGAGAAAGAACGCATGCATGGAGATTCTGTCTGTCGGAGGTTCGAGAATCTATGAAAGGACATCTAAGGCTAAGGTTACGAAGTAAAGGAAGTCCATTACTGAGAGAAGTGGTGATCTCGTCTTGCTTGCTGGGAGAGAGGAAGCTTCCGGACCATCTTTTCCAGCCAGATAGCGAGCGATCACTCAGCAATGAACACTAACTGAAAGCGGCCGGGAATGAGTACCTATCCCTTACGGGAATCGAACCCGTGTCTTCGACATGAAAAGACGATGTCCTAACCACTGGACGAAAGGGACCAAAAAGCCATTCTTCATATACCTCAGCTCCGAGAATAGAAGTGGTTCGTTTTGTTTCTATNAATTGATATTCATATATAAGAGTTTATTACAAAGTCTCTTGGAGATGGCAAACAAAAACACACAAAAAGGGTTAAAAAAGAAATATTGGTCATCGCCATCACAACCCCCAACATCCTAATCATACCGATCTTCACCAATATCACCACCTTAACCATCGTCACTATCACTGTCCCGGACTCCAACATCCTTTCCATTCTCGCCCTGAAGGTAAATAGAATCATACCATGCATTCTTCTCAAGAAGATCTATGGCATCATCCTCAAGAAGATCTATGGCATCATCCTCATCCTCCTCGCCAGGACGATGCGTAGCAGGGTCATAGCCATAAGCAAGCCTAGCCTCGCGAACCTTGACTAGAGCATCCTCAAAAGTGGCCCTAGAAATGGAGCCAGTCACATGCAATTTACGAAATACATCCAGTCGGGCCTCGACATGAATCCACTCTTCACATAACTCACATGGGATGTAGGGGAAACAAGAAGCATTAGATGAAGAAGGCAGCGCAAGCAGTTGGGCCTTCTCAGCCTCCAAAGTAGCAACTCGATCATAAAGATCGGAGGTTTCCTTTTCCAACTCCCCGATCCTCTCCTCAAGTCGGTCCTCCTTAGCCCGCGCCATTGACAAGTCGTTCTCTCGCTCGGAACGAAGAGTTCAGTTCACCAACTCAAGGAACTCCAATCTCTTCCGAGCCTCCAACTGAGAAGACTATGCCTCTCGAGCTTCTCCTGTTTCTCGGCAATCTCACCCCTGAGAGCCTTCATCTGAAATTTGCACTCATCTAACTGACCTTGCAGCTGGGCTACTTGAGCCTGAAGGTCGCTACATTGGGCCTCCACACCTCTGCTGAGTTCCAGCTCCTCCACCTTGTCCCTTAATGTCCCCTCAAGAACGCTGAAACGCTCCACAACCGCCATCAGCTCTTCGTTTTGTTTCTTTAAATCCCCTCTCAAACCCAGTACGTCGCCCCTTTGCGAAATTGATCTCGGAGCTCCCGGTACTTTCGACGGCACGTTGTATACTTATCTTTCAGCTTCATGTAAATTTCTTTTTGCCTTTTCTCCCGCCGAGCACTCTCATTCTCTAGAATAACCGTCTACAAAACAAAGAAAAGATGTTAGAACCTGCAAAGAAACTAAGGCATAAGGAAAAGGACGGACAACAGTCGTACTTACCCTGAGAGCGAGACCGGCAATGTTATTCAACAAGGTACCGTCGTTTATCTTCTCGAGGGTCACGCCCTCAATTTCAGAACAGCAAGGACCGAGGGCAAAGATTACCTCCTCGATATTTACAATATTATTACAATTCATTGGGATCTTAATTGTCCTAGAGCTCC
The DNA here is from genome assembly GCA_000715115.1 of Nicotiana otophora. Classification (NCBI taxonomy): domain Eukaryota; kingdom Viridiplantae; phylum Streptophyta; class Magnoliopsida; order Solanales; family Solanaceae; genus Nicotiana; species Nicotiana otophora. Next base: position 171,333 of record AWOL01S0022775.1, read on the forward strand.
CCTCTATCCTCACCTTAAGTTGGGTGAGCCCCTCATCAATCATTATCAGCTTGTCCAGATCCATGTCGGAATCAGATATGGTGTCTTCCTCAGCAAAGGTATTTCCTCTGTCACCGGCAGATGAGGGCATATCTACTGCAGCCCTAGAGGACGAAGCCTCCTCTTGCCTCGAAAGTGCGAGGCCATCGCCAAGCGCTTCCTCTTCGACCGTTTTCCCCTTGGGACGCACCGGTACATCCACATTCATCTCTTCCAGTTGTGGGGCTTCAGAATCCACCTAAGTACTTTCTCTAACATGTATTATAGCCGTCTTTTGAAGAATGAAGTCACCCTTCTCGAAGTCAATAGCCATTGGAATTTCTCCCCAAACATCTACAACCCTCCTCATACGAGGCCTTAGACCCCCTTCATCGGGAGATACGTCATCGTCTTTGTCAACCAGCAAGAAGAGTTGAGTAGTAGAAGCAACAATTGGTACGGAGGCAGGCTTTTGGACAACAGTAGCCAAGACGAAGGTAGATGCGGAAGGTACATTGGTCACAACGGGGACAGAAACCGAAGGCGTAGTAGCCCTCCTTCGAAAAGAAGGCATAGGTTCTCGGCTCCTCCGAGAAGACCCCTTACTTGGGAAAGAAAGAGATGGGAGTTAGTAAAGTGAGACGACATATGACTAAGAGTACGATGACCAAGGCCAAATAAGAGAAGGTACCTGTTGAGGGACGAGCCGTCCTGAACTTCTTAAAAAAGCTCGGCCAGTCACAGATCCCTACGGCGTGAGGGAGTATCCGCTCGACCCAATTGGAAACACGCACGACTAGGGGAGGAGGCTGGTTATTGGCTGCAAAAAAGGGAAAATCATCTAAATAACTCAAGGTAAGCAAAGAAGCAAAGAGAAAAACATGACACTTATGTGTATAGTTCCAAGCCTCAGGGAAGCCGTCGACGTTAGCCACAACGTCCTCAATTCTTACATAAAAGAAGTCTAGCCAGATTTGGAGACTAGCCTTATCATCCATCTTCACCACCAATCACTTTCCTCCATGGTAGCAAAGGTTTAGCATCGTTACCCTATAGTGGCGAACAAGTGCACCAAATATTGCAGCGTCAGTTCGACCCCGACAAACTCAGCAAATTTGATCAACATTATGACAACTTTGTAGACATACAGTGTAAGCTGAGCAGGGAAACTGCCATAGTGGTGAAAAAATTCTTCTACCAACAGAAGAAGAGGGAACGGTAACCAATGAGAAAGGGATAGACGTATCAAGCACACTACCCAAGACGATGAACCTGCACCACATCCCCTTCAGTTGGGATCAGTTCGACGTGGTTGGGAAGACCAAACTTGAATTTGAATTCAACCAACTCTTTGGATGCCATCGTTGATAGAAAATTCCCGGGTGCCGTATTCGGTGATCAGGTGAGATCATACCTGGTATCAGGGTTGCGGGGGAGTATCTCCTCCACCGACGGGAAATCTTCATCCTCAGTAATAGCGGAAACACTCTTCTCATGAGTAGGAAACACAACCGCCAAGAAAGCAACGCGACTCCCTTCACCAGCATCTGAGGATATGTTTGACATATTTTGAGATAATGAAGAAGAATGCAAGAAAGAGAGATTGGGATGTGGTGTAAGGCAATAGAATAAGAAAAGAAGTTTCAGAGAAAAAGGTCTATATCTCAAAACTTTAAGAGATCGAAATTTCAAATCCATGTTTAACAACACCTATTTATAGAAATTAAGGCACCAAAAACCGAAATGGCTCATCATAATGGGCATCAGAATCGAAACGGCAGATCCAATCAAAGGTCACGTGCAAATCAAAGCAGAAACATGTGTCATTATGACGCATGGCGTCGTGACATCATCCCTTCTCTTGGACCAGATGACTCCAACAAATCACCCGGAAAATTTAAGGAATTTGAAATACACAACCCACAGAGAGCCACATGACCTGCTCTCCACGAGGACTACGACCCGTATAGTCTGCTTAATAGACCGAGCACAAATGACATTATCCATTCATTAAACTCTCTTGCGAGGACGACCTCAACAAGTGGAGGGACTAACTGTATGGGCCAAAAATTATCTTTGATATGATTAAACCATATTAGCATTAAGAAGGTCCTCATGGATTGCCACGTGTCACCAATACGACTTCAACAAAGGCCTGCCCAAGGTTGAAGTGGTCTCTTAAAAGGTGAAGGGCGGAGCCGATGAAGTTATTGAAGATCAAGGTCGAGGTCGAGCACTCATCGTAGACAGAGTAAATAACGACTAGTTTTAGGATAAGACATTAAAAGAGAATATTCTAGTGGATATTCTTTGTACCTGTACTATTAGAGTTTTTTTAGGTATATGTTCCCTATATATAGAAAGAGTGACAATGATAGGGGACATAAGATATTTACTTGTAAGAAAACACGTTGACTTTCTCCATAGAATCTGGCTTTACTGCAAACAAACAATATATAGCTTTTCTCTTAAGATTCTTGCTTAACTCTTCCACTCGATCCAAGAACAATCTGAACATTCGAAGGCTCATCAATCATTCCTCACTGTCAGAGGGAATATCCACAAATCTCACCCTTTTTGGGCGACTAACATGTTCTTATTTATTTAAATGACATTCATTGCTATTTATTATAATTTTGTGCTATCCCCTTCTTTTTGGGTCATTGAATACTGTTAGTATTTTATATATATATATATATATA
>AWOL01S0022775.1:176248-223230 GCA_000715115.1 Nicotiana otophora
AGAACATATCTTTTGAACATTAATATTGGCTAAGATTGACTCTATTTTATTATTCTAATTGTCTAAACCCAGATCTAAATTTTGGGTCAAACAATACAGAAGTTTGATTGTATTATATAAGTATCTTAAACTTCATATCCAATCAAATGATGTCATCCAAAATGGCGGTGCGGATTGATTGGCGCTTGCATATTTTTATTTTAAGTTCTAGATTATATTTTTCTGAAGAAATTTTTAAAAATGAGGAATATGCATAGTTCGATATTTTGATTGTAGCTTTGTCAATTTAATTTAACTAAAATTAGTGAGATCCCGATAACTTTTGTGTTTAGATAGATAACCATAAATAGTTTTCATAATCCAAAAAATACCAGTGCTACCTCCATAGGTGTAAGTTGTTGATCAATAAGTTTAGTTTTTATTTTTTAATGACGGGGGAAAGGTGGAGGAGGATAAGTTCATTAGCAAATAATAAACCTATCATTTTTAACTTGCCGTCCTCTTTTAGTTTCATCATTAAATAAGGAAAATAAAACTATGTATATATTCCTGCCTTTAATTTCGTCAACCAAATTCAATGTTATATATTCACTCAAGCTAGAAAGGAACGGGTTATGGAAAAAAGTCAAGAACTGAAATACAATGTATTATTTTTTTTTTTTTTTTTTTTTTTTTTTTTTTTTTTTTTGGAACCCCAGAAAACCCGGAGCCGCTATAGCCTCTGCCACAGCCTCTACCCTTCGGTTGAGCACTCTGTGCGCACTAGATAAACCTCCCACTGTGTAATAGCCTGCAAACCACACAAGGGATGTAAACCGCACTAGGCAAGCCCCGTGCGACAGGCTAAGACCCAGAGGGGCATTACGGTGGATTGATCTTGTGTCGCCCATGTGGACGTCGCCCGCCAAACCCAGCTGGGCCGTCCCTTCGGGACAATGTATTATATTTTTGATATTGTATTTATGTCTTATTGCAAATGATCTTTTTTTAGGTAAAAAGTATAATACATTTATAATACTACGTTAACTTTGTTCTTACATTAGGCTAACGAGAAGTTAAGCCCATCGCACCAAACATTGAATAGTCCAAAGCCACATTTACACTATTACAACTTGTGGCATTCATTTCAAAAATAGTTTTCAGGGTGTCTGCCCATAGTACTTTATTGACAAACACTGAAGAAACTACCAAAAAGTTGATTTCTGCTTTCAGCTACTTCCCTGCCTCTGTTGCCAACTTCTCCGCTACCCTATTTGACTTTCTGAATGTGTTATTCACTTGTGGATGGCCCAACGCTGCTAGGAGAGACCTGCATTCATAGATCAGTTGATCATATATCATATGTCCATTGTTTATGCATTGTATTACCTCCATCGAGTCCACAGTGGCCTCTAAGGGCACTAGATTGTTTGATATTGCCATTTTTAGGCCCTGCGAGAAAGCTGTTAGCTTATTGTTCATACCCAATTTTGCCCTCATATTTTTTCAAATAGTATATATACCTTCAAAATATCATTTTGCATCATTACTTAATTTACAATAGTTATACAAGTATTCTTTATAATTTTCCATAATTTTAGAGCTTTAAATTAATTTCCTTGCATTTTTAATTACTTGATTATTTATTAATTATTATTTTAAATTATTTTATGATGACTTAATCATCCAAATTTATTATTTGTATCCATATATATGCTTCATAATATTTTACTTTATCTTATATAATTATTTTTGTATTTTGAAGATATTTTACATAATTTTGCAATAATAACCTATATTGTATACATAATTGTACTTATTATATTATTTATACTAAAATAGTATTTTTATATTTTATAATATCAAGCTAATATTCTAAATCATTTTATTGCATAAGTGATGTTTTTATTATTTATTAATTATTTTTAAAATAATTTCGCATATTTAATTTATAGCCTCAACACAAGGCTAATTTCGGACCGAATTTGCCCCAAATCATTAGCCCAACACTCCAGCCCAATCCAAACGACCCCTGTGACCAACCCGGTCACGACCCGTCTAAACGCCCCGCCCCGCTCCCCTTTCTATCTTGTCCGTTGATCTCAAATGATCAACGGCCCCTAATAAACTAACCCCTTTCCATATATTCCTCCCCTCTAACCCTAAAGACTCATTCCTCACTTCCGTTGCCTCTACTCTCTCTATTCCTCTCTTCCTCTTCTCAAACCCTAATTGCCGCATCCTCAATCCTCTACAATTCCTGCTCAGATATGAAATCTCTCTGTGATTTTCCTTCCATATATGCTCGATTCATTCGTTATTTACATGGTTTGGCATCACATGATACTTGCCTATATTTTGCAAGTATACGGTCCTAAATCAAGCAACCATCTCTAGGCCTTCGAGATTTAGACGATATTTCGTCTATATACACCCACTACCAGGCCCTACGAGTCCGATTCAGTGAGATTTTACTATTTTTTATTCTTCGTTTTAAACTAAGGTTTGCCGTATTTCCCCTAAATTAATTCTAATTGATTTTGTATGCTATGTTTTCCTTATTTTGTGTTTAATCGATTGTCTTTCCTTGTTTGGGAACTTAATTTTGATGCTATATAAACCCCTCCCCAATTTCCTCTTGGGACAAACTATAACCGCTAAAAAGTTACTACTGTCTTTCTTATTCTTTCTTGTCTTACACTATTCTGAGGCTCAATCTTTTGGCCGACTGAAAGCCAAGGCCATCATATTCTGTTAACTTTCCTCTAGTGCAAGCACTGCTCGAGATCTGTTTCGAGACTCTTGTGAACTCTGAAGCGCTGGAGATTTGGGGGTTTTCATCACTCTCATGCAATTGTTGATATTCCTGAGATTTTGAGTTTCTCGTTCTTTATTCGTTTGCTTGCAACTGGTTAGTGCCTTGTACCCTCATAATTCTATTTCTTTCTGTTTGTGATTATGTTATGTGCATTAGTGTTATCTGGATTTCTCTGAGTTATTTTCGATATTATATACAAATCTGCTTATTTCAGCATTACTCTATAGTTCCATTAGCTTCAATTTTGTGCAAGTCTTGATGTTAACTCATATGTGTATAGCTAAGTTGATTCATGACGCCTGCCTGATTCGTAATTGAAACCTAATTGATGGTTGTTGAACTTTATTTTATTTCTTGCACTGAAACCCCTTTGTGAGACTATGTTCTTGCTCGAAATTGCTCTCTTCATGTTGAATCCTTTATGTCTAATTTGTTATTTTTCTGGAAGTCATGCCTAAATGCTTAGCCTAATATGCTAACCTTAATTGTGTCCAACCTGAATGATCATTATGTTACTTATACCTGCTGCTTATTCTGAGTTTGTCTTTTTGCCTTGTTCTGTACTATCATGATAACTAACTTGTGCCCAGAATGTGTTCTAATTCATATTGAGACATTCATGCCCAACCTGGTATCTCTATGGAATTCTCCCATTAGCTATGATCCTTTCCCATGCTATTTGTAACTCCACTGAGTTCCTGACTTGCTCAATCTTGTGTTCCTCAGTATCAATTGAGACCTTTAGAGTAGATACCATAACCGACACTTTTCCCATAAATGTGACCAACTAGCATAAGGTTTGATGCTTGTCTGGTGTGAAGGTGACATATTTTGTTCATTATAAGTCTTCTAATATTGTAATTGATACTCATCATGTTAATTTTTTCTCATTCTCGATTAAGTGATTGTTCGAACCTGTTCTGTTATGTTGTCTTCATTAAGCCTTCATGTTGAAACTTTTCATAAGAAGGCTATGCTCTATTTGTTCTTGTCTATGACTTTATTAAACTCTTACGCTTAAATCTTGTGTCTAGGTTTTTTTAGGCTAATTCTGAATCAGTTTACTCTTGAAACTCTTTTTTTTAAAAATAGCTCACTATCCTATGATGATCAATTCTATTACTTTAATTTTGTTTCAGAAAATACAAGCATGAATCTGCCTTGTGAACTTGTCTGTATTCTTATCTATGTGTTTGGGCTAGAATTGTTGTTAGCCTTAGGAGTTAAGTATGAAAATCGTTAATCATTTTCATGAGTATTTTGTCACTGGTAAGGCTAAATTGGGCATCCCTTTTGTTAAGTAAGTTATTCATTTGGGCCTAGTGTGGTTTTCCTGCTGTGGTACTGGAAGTCTGAAATGCAATGTTCACATTTGAAGTTTGGGCATGTTGTCTGTGTGAAGTTCTGAGCATATTGCAAGGCCTAGATGTGTTACTGGGTTATTTTATATTTATAATTGGTCTGGAGCTCTGTTCAATATGGTCTGTAATAGCTTGTAAAACTGAATAATGGGGAAACTAGTGAAATTGGAGAAAATGGGTACATTCTAATGCTTGCAAAAAGGGTAGAAAAATGCCTATAGGGTATACGTGGTCTATTTGCTATTTTGTTCAACATTCCATATATGCTATTTAATTTCATGTGTTGTACACTAATAGAAAGCATGCCTAGAGGAATCTCGGACACTCTTCACTTCATTTGTCAAATATGCCACACTTGTTTCCATGTCTATTATTCAACACTCTTAGGTAACATGTTTATAGGATGCAGCAATGCAATACTTTTACTTACCTGGATACCATGACTATAGGATCATAACTAATTGATCAACTACTTCGTGTTGTTTTCGTACTGCTTCACTTAGATAACATGACTATAGGGATAAAGTGTTATAAAATCGAGTCCATTTGTCAATTGTTAGAAATCCTGTCCATAGGATGTTGAATGACGTTGCTAATCCTGTGTTTTCAAATGACTTCGCTGCCTAATTATACGACTATTAGAGATCATGCCTATAGGGACTGTCATTTGACTAAGACGCATGCCTATAAAAACCTGCATTAGTAATTCAGAATTATGAGATTGTTTTCACTACCTTATTATGCAAAACGATTAGATATCATGTCTATAGGGCTTGCAACACTCAAATTTGTCTATACGTTAGTCCAGAAATTACAGCACTGCCTATATAATACTGGAATCCAGCATCACATAGAAATGATGCCTATATGACTTAACGATTCCAACACGTCTTAATACCCTCTACTGCCTAACCAAAAAATCAGTCTACGTGCTCTCTTGCTTATGTGTGGAGGTTACTTGAGCCTTTATTGCAATTATATGCAGTCCTATCTGTTTTTGATTGTCTCCTAGTTTTATCATTTTGAACATCTAAGTTGAGTCTAGTAATCGGGTAGCAGGAAATTATAGTCTGTGCCCGCTAAATAATATGAGCAACCCCTACCTAAAGGGATTTGCGAAGTATTATTTATGTTGCACGGGGTGATCCTTTAGGCCAAAAAACTTAGTACCCCCCTCCCTTTTTATTTATGTGCATGTTATCCATACTTAACATAGATCAACGTGGTTTGTACCTACATAGTCATTAAGACTTGTATCGATTCTCATATGTTTAACAAGACTCTACGACTTTTGAATTTTGCTTCTATTTATTTGATCACCTAGCTTAATTATATAATCCACATAGTCTAAAGTTCGGCTGGGGCACACAGTTGTAAACCTCAAAGAGTGCCTAACACCTTCTCTTTGAGGTAATTTAAGCCCTTACCTGATCTTTGGTGGCGTTGACTAGTCAAACAAAATTATTTGCAAATAGGTGCCCTAACACACCTCAAAAGCGTTAGGTGATGACTCTTCTCTTGTAATACTACCTTTAAAAGAGTTGTCACATGTCGAAATCCGCTTTCGCGAGAAAACGGGGGGGTGACAGCATGGCGACTCGGAAAACTTAGGCTTTTACCATAATGAACTTGACTTACGTGGATTTCTTTCTTTTTCTTTATTTGTTTTAAAACTTCTATTACATTCACATCCCTTCCTTTATTCACCTTTATTTGTTTAAATTTGCTATGACATACTTTCCCATATTCTCCTTTGTTTGCTAGGACCGCTCTCCATTTTTTTCATCTTGTCTAAGACTGCTATATCATGACTCTTCCATCCCTACTTCCTTACCTGCTTCATTACATTCTCGCACATTTTTCATGAACTAAACTGACTTCTTTCTTTTGTCTTTCTTCTCTTTTCTTTTCATGTTTACTTTTGATATTTTATTTACTGCTTTTACGTATTTTATCATGCAAATACTTGGCAATGTGTTATTATTTTTTTCATAAAGCATGCTCCACATCATACTCTACTCGTGCCAATTATCAACATAGCGGCACTTGATGAGTGTTCGCGCTTTCCTGAAGATTACCCTTTTAAATTGGAAAGGTTTACTTGCGGTAGACTAGTCGATCAACGTGCAATTGATGGTCCCGTGCCTTTCCCTCTCATGTTGTCCACTTGGGAGTACCAGTCTAGAAACCCTACTCCAATTTGAAATGTACATGCATCATGCTAAACCTAGTACGGGTTGAAGCATTGTTAATGTAACAACCCGCTAAGATGAACCTTGTCCAAAGTCCAACGGGATTTCCACAGTCCCAATGGACACTATCATAGTATGTGCATCACTTGGAGAAAATGTGCCAACTTGTTGATCATTATTGCGTAAGTAGTCAAATCTGGAGGGGAAAGGGCTAACTTTTGTTTGTTTGTAGAAAATGAAGCACGAAATCCCCAGGTTCGGTATGGTGCAAAATATCCCACCTTTGCTACTTGATTGGTGGAAAGACCTTGCACCGTGCGATAAAAATCATGTGAGAAGAGTACTTGGTGACCTACCATCCTTGCTAAACGTTCGACCAAATGGGGAATTGACTGAGGCCGCTACCATGTTCTGGGATGAGAAAAGAGTTGTTTTTCAATTTGGCAATATAGAAATGACTCATATCTTGGAAGAAATAGGAGGCTTCGCCAAGTTTCCATGGGATAGTCCGGGATTACTGGTACCAGAGAATCGCACTCCCCGCAATTTTCTGAAAATGTTGGGTTTTAAGAAGAATGATGAACTACTATATCTAACGAAATCATACATCCCTTTTGAATTTCTTTACGAGCGCTATGGGCATAGCAAGTCGTATCGTTTTCACCATGATGAACTCGCCATTAATTCCTTGGGTTGGGTGCACCGCCGGGTTTATGTGTTCGTCGTCTGCTTCTTGGGGTTGTTGATATTTCAAATGAAAGGAGGAAGGATTCATACTTGCTTAGCCATGGTCGCCAGGACCTTGATGGATGGCATCGAGGGACAAACTTATACCATCATCCCTATGATCTTAGCTGAGATATACTGCACTCTAGATCGGTGCAAGCAGGGATTTGGACATTTTGAGGGTTGTAATCTATTGCTACAAGTCTGGTTGCTAGAACATTTTCAAAGAGAAAAGTACCGTCAAGAGCTTCTGTGAAAGCCACTGAATGACTACATAGCTAACCATCACCCAAAGAAAATGACGTTTATCCCAGACAGGTTTGCACAGCCTGGGAATGCTGTATGTTGGGTGCGTTTCTTCAGCAATCTGATAGATGAGCAGGTAGATTGGATGTTTGAATGGTTTCCTAGTAGTGAAGTCATTATCATGTCAAGGGGGACTACTCATTTGGTACTGATTCGGTTGCGAGGCATTTATACTTACGCTCCTATAAGGGTAATGAGACAAGATGGGAGGAAACAAATCATACCTCAGGTTTCCAACATGGTCCAGTACAAAGCAGATTTCAAGGGAGATATCATTCCATTCAAGTTCGAGGCGCAACATATGTGGAACCAAAAGGTCATCGTAGAAGGAGAAACTATCGAGTCAGACAAGTATCACGCTGGTCATATGTACTACTATCTATCATGGTTGGAAGATGATGTAGCAGGGGACGTCAAGCCATGAGTCAATATAAAGGGTAAGATCATAGATGAAGTGGATGAGGCACATGTTAAGTACAAAAGGCTACGCAAAAGGGTGTTCGAGTTTACTGCTTTCTAGCTTAAATTAGATCTCGATGTAATAAGGCTTGATCCCATTAGCAACTTTATTATTATTGTCGATTTAGTGGAAGTTTGTTTTGGCCTATTTTCACATTAATGAAATGAAGCAAAGTTGGCATCAATTTTCTCCAAGTTTATGTGTCGCTTAGGCCTACCTCAGGCACGATGAGGTCCCCAAAATTAGGACGTGAATTATTGCATGACTTTGCGAAACATGTTTAAATACTGCAAACACTCTTTTATTGTTTACCTTACTAACTTGGTTACCTTTGCCTTTTCTTTCCTTTTTGATTATTCACATTCCCAAAGGTTGGTTCGTATATACCGGCATCATCAACATACCACCCCAGATCCATAGGTCTTCCACCTCCTCCTCATCCTCCACCTAACGTCCCGAAAAGGAAAAACAAGAGAAAAGGGAAGATGGATGATTTGAGCATCAGGAAAGACAATGCTACTATAGCAGAAAATGTGGAAACTTCAGATGGCAGAAGTACTCCAGGGCAGAACGAACTGGTCTTACGTTTAGAGCAGAAAATCCTGGAACTACAGGGGGAGCTTGAGCAGGTCTGAAATTTGGCAAACCTCTCCCTCACTCTCAATGTTCCCGATATCAACCAACAAAACTCGACTACCCAGAACCAAACGCCACCACAAAACCCACAAAACCAAAATTCTCCACAAAATCTTCCTGCACCACACCAATATCACAACCTCGCACTTCCCCAGAACCTTAACCCGTCACCAGTACCGACCCCTCAACACCACCACCATCATCCAAATCAATATTCATAAACCACTACTTATCACACACCCCAACATGCACCACAATCCACTCCCGATCCCCAAAGCTCGACCAATGACCACCCATATACCCAAGTTTTGGGAACTCATCAAAGCAACCCGATATATGTTGAAACCTTACCCCACACTCCACAAAACACTCTATACACACCCGAATCAACTGAGTAGGACTCGCTCATTAAAAACATAGTGGAGGAGCTCAAGAAGCTCACAAGTAGAGTCTAGAGTATTGAAGGTGGCAAAGGCGTTGAAGGTCTAAACTATGAGGACCTATGTATTTAGCCTGATGTGGAACTGCCGGAGGGTTACAAACCTCCCAAGTTCGAAATATTCAATGGTATCGGTGATCCAAAGGTGCATCTGAGAATATACTGCGACAAGCTTGTAGGAGTGGGCAAGAATGAACAAATCCGCATGAAACTGTTCATGCGAAGCCTTACAGGAGACGCTTTGTCTTGGTATGTCATTCAAAACCCAAATAAGTGGGTTAGTTGGGTGAGTATGGCATCAGATTGCATGGATAGATTCAGGGTCAATACAAAAAATGTGCCAGACATTTTCTACATTCAAAACCTTAAGAATAAACCGACATAAACTTTCTGTGAGTATGCTACTCGTCGGAGATCAGAGACCGCAAAGGTAAGACCAACACTTGAAGAAGAACAAATGAACAAGTTCTTTGTTAGAGTTTAAGATCCACATTATTACGAAAGTTTAATGGTCATTGAAAATCACAAATTCTCCGACATCATCAAGCTAGGAGAAAGAATAAAAGAAGTAATTAAGAATGGGATGGTAACCTATTTTGAGGCAATCCAGGCCACGAATAAAGCTTTGCAATCAGGAGGCATTTCGAAGAAAAAAGAAGTGGGTGTTGTGATGGTAGCTCAAGGCCCTAAGTATTACCTTACATACCAAACACCCCCACCCACATATTAACCCTCACCCTCGAAATACCAATACCAGTCCACCTACCATACCTATAACACTCAACCTGCATATTACCATTCACCTCGGCCCGCCCTGCAAAACTACCAGAAGCCACGTCCGAATTTTGACCGCAGACCTCCTAGACAATATACCCCAATTATTGAACCCATAGACCAAATGTATGAGAGACTGAAGGTCGCTGGATATGTTACCCTTATTCCTGATGTTGTTGTGGAAAATCCTTCCCAGTAGATCAACCCCAACAAAACATGTGCTTATCATTCAGGCATGAAAGGTCATACCATTGAGGAATGTCGCATGTTGAAAGACAAGATTTAGACGCTAATCGACACTAAGGTTATACAGGAGAAGGAAGTTGCACCAAATATTCGCAACAACCCTATCCCAGATTACAGAGGTGAGGGAGTGAATGTGATAGAAATTGATGAGGAATGGGACCAGGAAGGGTCCATTGGACTCATCCGAGAGGGAGACGCTCCTAAAATACCTCCAGTCACCCTCACGCTAGTTGTGGTACAAACCCAGGTGCCATTTGAAGTTGAGGTAGCTATGCCCTTCACTGTGATGGTAGCTCCCACACTATCTTACAAGTCTAATACTATTCCATGGGATTATGTTGTGGAAGCAAGGATAAAAGGAAAAGCCAAAATGGAAAAAACAGGTGACGTGCAATGTATGACTAGAACAGGTAGGGTTTACACACCTGAGAATCTGGGAGGAACGAGCAAGGAAGCTGCACCTAAGCCACATGTTGTCGAGACTGGTACTAATAACCTTTGGAGGAAGATACAAGCAAGAGAGTACTCTGTTGTTGACCACTTAAACAAAACTCCCGCTCAAATATCCATCTTATCACTGCTGTAAAACTCAAACGCGCACAGGAATGCTACGATGAAGGTGTTAAGTGAAGTTTATGTACCCGCCGGCATCACTAGTGGAGAGATGGCTAACATGGTCGGACAGGTATTGGAGAGCCATAAAATCACCTTTCACGAAGATGAATTACCACTAGAAGGACTGAGTCACAACAGGGTGTTGTACATCACGGTGCAATTTGAAGATAAGTTCATCTCCATGGTCTTGATGGATGGAGGTTCAAGTCTCCACATATGTTCATTGACTACTCTAAAGAGACTAGGTAAAGGCCTGCACGAGATATGAATGGGAAGCATGAATATGAAGGCATGTGATGGATCTCAGAGAGCCACCATTTGAGAAATCAACCTCAATCTACAGATGGGTCCGAATTGGTTTGATGTTTGAGTTCCAAGTGCAAGATATATCTGCTACTTACAATCTATTGCTGGGACGACCATGGATATATGCAGCCGAGGTAGTGGCTTCAACTCTGCACCAAGCCGTGAAGTTTGAGTGGAAACATCAGGAGGTGATCATCCATGGAGATGGAAGCAACCCCATCTATACCAACCAGACTGTTCCTGTCATCGAAAACAGAAGGAAGCTAGGTGGAGAAACATACCATCGCATTGAACGGGTTAACGCAATTGAAAAGGAATGATGGTGGAGCAACAAGATAGAAAGTATATTGCTGTGGACGGGGTATGGACCAGGCAAGGGTCTCGGCAAAAAGCTTAAGGGGATCACCAAACTCATGCAACCACAGTACCATGGCACGACTTTTGGACTCGGATATGAATACATATGGCAAAAATATCAGGACTGGACACCACCATGGCATACTCCTTATTATCCACTAGAACAACCCATACCACCTCTGCACCAGACATTCCATCAGGCTGACATGATGTGGGGATCTAGGGAAGATGAGGTTTTGGCTGGCATAAGGAAGCTATTTCTAGATGAAGAAGATATGAACTGCAGTACAATTGTTGAGGAAAAGGAGGAGGAAGACCTTACCATTCAGACCATGGAAGAAGGAGTTGTTCTCAAGAACTGGACCGTTACACCATCTCGGGCTCGCCGAGTTCCTGGGTAGCCTCGAAAATTATCATGAATTATTTTCAAATAACTTTGAGCATTAAAGACATTTTCCAATATTTTGTTCTGAAATAATTACTCGAACCATCGAGTCGTACTAGTTGACATTTTTAAAGTTTTATTAATGCATTATTGCTTTTCATATTTATTATTATCTTTCTACATTCTTTTCAGTATAATTATTACATATCCTAATGAACCCATGACTGTGACATGTAATGAGACAACGCAACATAAGGACAGTGATTCAGAGAATCTGGAAGATGATATAATACCTGAGGAAATCGTCAGAGAAGTAGAGAACTTTGAAAACAAACCGAAGTCTAATTTGGAGGAAACTGAGGCCGTTAACTTAGGGGATTCCGAAACGGTCAAGGAAACGCGCATAAGCATTTATCTATCACCCTCGAAGAAGGAAAAGTATATCAGATTCCTAAAGGAATATGAAGACATATTTGCATGGTCCTACGATAATATGGCTGGTTTAAGCACATCCATAGTAGCTCACAAACTACCCACCGGTCCTATGTTTCCACCAGTAAAGTAGAAGCTTAGGAAGTTCAAGTCGAATATGAGTTTTAAGATAAAAGAGGAGGTCACCAAGAAAATCAAAGTCAAAGTTCTCTGAGTGGTTGAATACCCGACTTGGTTGGCCAACATTATGCCAGTTCCAAAAAAAAGATGGGAAAGTTAGAGTATGTGTCGATTACCGGGACCTGAACAAAGTAAGTCCTAAGGATGATTTCTCGCTGCCCAACATACACATACTGATTGACAATTGTGCCAAGCAAGAGCTCCAATCCTTTGTGGATTGCTTCGCAGGATACCATCAGATATGGATGGATGAAGAGGATGCCGAAAAGACATCCTTTATCACACCATGGGGAATATACTGTTACAAAATGATGTCGTTTGATTTGAAGAATGTTGAGGCCACCTATATGAGGGCCATGGCGACTATCTTCCACGACATGATACACAAATAAATAGAGGTGTACGTGGATGACGTTATCATCAAATCAAAAAAAAGTCCGGATCAAATATAAGACCTGAAGAAATTCTTCGATCGGCTTCGAAAATATAATTTGAAGTTGAATCCTGCAAAATGTGCCTTCGGAGACCCTGCTGGAAAGTTGTTAGGATTCATCGTCAGTCGCCGAGGTATTGAGTTAGACCCATCAAAAGTCAAAGCTATCCAGGACTTGCCGCCTCCAAAGAATAAGAAAGATGTAATGAGTTTTCTAGGGTACCTCAATTACATTAGCCGCTTCATAGCACAATTAACCGTGATATATGAGCCAATCTTCAGAATGCTAAGGAAAGATGTTACAACGAGTTGGAATGAAGAATGCCAAAAGGCCTTCGAAAAAATCAAGGAGTATTTATATAAGTCGCCCGTTCTGGTCCCACCAGAACCAGGAAGATCTCTACTGCTTTATTTGTTCGCGTAAGATGGGGCCTTTGGTTGCGTTCTGGGATAACATGATGAAACTGGAAGGAAGGAGCATGTGATATATTATCTAAGAAAGAAATTCACGCCTTATGAAGCTCGGTACTCTTTGTTGGAACGCACCTGTTGTGCTTTGACATGGATAGCTCAGAAGTTGAGACATTATTTCTGTGCATACACCACATATCTCATTTCAAGGATGGATCCGCTAAAATACATCTTTCAGAAACCCATGCCTACGGGTAAGTTAGCAAAGTGGCAAATATTTTTGTGCCTACGGGTATTTCATTGCATACACCACATATCTCATTTCAAGGATGGATTCGCTAAAATACATCTTTTAGAAACCCATGCCTACGGGTAAGTTAGCAAAGTGGCAAATATTATTGAGTGAGTTCGACATTGTCTACGTAACTTAGAAGGCAGTCAAAGGGCAAGCATTGGTAGATCATTTGGGGGAAAATCCCGTAGACGGAGAATACGAACCATTAAAAACATATTTTCCCGACGAAGAGGTGTTATTCGTAAGAAAAGATATCACCGAGGCGTACGATGGTTGGAGGATGTTCTTCGACGGAGCGGCAAACTTCAAAGGAGTAGGTATCAGAGTTGTCTTAGTATCAAAAAATGGTCAACACTATCTGATATCTGCGAAACTCAGGTTTCCATGCACCAACAACATGACGGAATATGAGGCATGCATCCTGGGACTCAGATTGGCCATTGACATGAACGTTCAGGAACTGCTGGTAATCGGAGATTCAGATCTTTTGGTGCACCAGATTCTAGGGGAATGGGCTACGAAGAACACCAAATATTGCTATATTTGCACTGTGTACAAAAGCTGATCAAGAGGTTCACAAAAATAGAATTCAAATATGCTCCAAGGATTCAGAATGAGTTTGCATATGCACTAGCCACTTTGTCTTCCATGATACAACACCCAGATAAGAATTTCATCGATCCTATCCCGATAGGAATTCATAAGCATCCAACTTATTGTGCTCATGTTGAAGAAGAGATTAACGAAAATCTGTGGTTCCACGACATCAAGAGGTACTTGGAAAAGAGAGAATACCCAGAGATTGCTACCCATACTCAGAAGCGCACTCTTTGCAGATTAGTCAACCACTTCTTTCAAAGTGGAGGAATTCTGTATAGAAGGACTCCTGACTTGGGATTACAGCGATGTGTCTATGCCAAGGAGGCATCCAGATTGCTTAAGGAAATACATGCCGGAACGTGCGGACCCCACATGAATGGTTTCATTTTGGCCAAGAAGATACTAAGAGCAGGGTATTTCTAGATGACTATGGAAACAAACTGCATCAAATTTGTTCAAAAGTGTCACCAATGCTAGATACATGCTGACATGATACGGATACCACCCAACGAACTTAATGCAACAAGTTTGCCCTGACCCTTCCCCGTTTGGGGTATGGATGTCATCGGACCAATAAAACCCACTGCTTCAAATGGACGTAGG
This sequence comes from Nicotiana otophora, assembly GCA_000715115.1. Taxonomy (NCBI): domain Eukaryota; kingdom Viridiplantae; phylum Streptophyta; class Magnoliopsida; order Solanales; family Solanaceae; genus Nicotiana; species Nicotiana otophora. The sequence continues at coordinate 190,803 of AWOL01S0022775.1, forward strand.
TTCATTTTGGTGGCTATAGACTACTTCACAAAATGGGTTGGAGTCGCATCTTATAAATCTGTAACTAAGAAGGGTGTAGCGGATTTTGTTCGGGACCACATCGTTTGTCGATTTGGAATACAAGAGTCATTCAGTACTAACAATGCTGCCAATCTCAACGGTGACTTAATGAAAGCCATGTGTGAAACATTCAAGATCAAGCATCAGAACTCTACAACATACATGCCGCAAATGAACGGAGTCGTAGAAGCCGCCAACAAGAACATCAAGAAGATATTGAGAAAAATGGTAGACAAGTATAAACAATGGCACAAGAAGCTATTGTTTGCTTTGCTCGGGTATCGCACCACAGTTCATACATCAACTAGGGAAACTCCCTATCTACTGGTTTATGGTACTAAAGTTGTTATTCCCGCCGAAGTGAAAATCCCTTCTTTAAGAATCATACAAGATGTTGAGCTCAGCGATGCAGAATGTGTACGAAGCCGGTATGAACAACTAGCTCTCATTGATCGAAAAATATTGAACATGGTATGTCATAGTCAACTCTATCAAAATAGAATGTCAAGAGCTTTCAACAAAAAGATCACGTCGAGGCAATTCACGTCGGTGCAGTTGGTACTAAAGCGAATCTTCCCACATCAAGATGAAGCAAAGGAGAAATTTTCACCCACTGGCAAGGTCTTTACATGGTTCACTGGGTATTGACAGGAGGAGCACTTATACTTGCATAGATAAATAGAGAGATCTGGCCAAAACCCATCAATTCGGACGCAGTCAAGAGAAACTATGTTTGAGATTATGTTTGCACTTTCTATTTTCATGTAACCGAACTACGCTTGACCTGATTCCCATTTAAAAGGGGATACGTAGGCAACCCTGTGGGTTCGGTCACGTCATAGTAAAATCTTCATTTCCCCTATGGTCAAAAACTGGGGCAAGGTCGCAAGTTTGCCCGATCTTGTCATGTTCGGAATCGCCAAAGAATATATTGCCAGAAGTATGCATTTAAACTGGGGCATCCTCCTCAAAATTCTGAATCAAGGAGGTTGCAACGTCTCAAAATGCGTCACAATCATCAATTCATCAAAATTATTTGATCTCGTACATTATCACATATTTCAAACAACTACATTTCTACAAATAATTTGTCAAATGTATGCATGTTTTTTTTAAAATTTTTGTTTCTATGGCAGCCAAACGTTACCCAGGGTGACTCAAGCAGGACTTCAAGACAAGAGTAAAGGCGAAGCAAGAAATCGAGAGCACGAACCAACCTTTCCCCCATAAAACTCACGATTTTTCTTTGGATGCAGATACAATAAACATAACAGGAATGTCCGCAAATACGTACACACAACAAGATCACTATCTTCATAACGACAAAAGTCACCAAACGCAAACACATCAAGCTAAGAAATGTTTTATCCTCTCGCATTTGTCATTGCTTTTCTTGCATAGGGCTAAGCATTGCCCTCATCATTGCATAAGGCTAAGCATTGCCTTTCTTTGCATAAGACTGAACATTGTCTCTAGTCCTTGCATAGGGCTACACATTACCCTCACCTTGCATGAGGCTAAGCACTGCCTCCATTATTGCATAAGGCTAAGCACTGCCTTTCTTTACATGAGACTAAACATTGTCTCTACTCCTTGCATAGGTCTAAACATTGCCCTCACCTTGCATGAGGCTAAACACTGCCTCCATTATTGCATAAGGCTAAGCACTGCCTTTCTTGCATGAGACTTAGCATTGTCTCCATTCCTTGCATGAGGATAAGCATTACCCTCATTGTTGCATAAGGCTAAGCACCTCCTTTCTTTGCATGAGACTAAACATTGTCTCAACTCCTTGCATAGGGTTAAATATTGCCCTCACCTAGCATGAGGCTAAGCACTGCCTCCATTATTGCATAAGGCTAAGCACTGTCTTTCTTTGCATGAGACTAAGCATTGTCTCTATTCCTTGCATGAGGCTAAGCACTGCCTCCATTGTTGCATACTTCTAAACACTGCCTCCCTTGCATGAGACTAAACATTATCCCCGCTACACTGTATAATACTAAGCACCGTCTTCTTTTTATGCATGGGGCTAAGCATTGCCCTCATTTCAGACAAGACTAAGCCGTATCTTGTCTCGTCCTTGCATATGACTAAGCATCACCCGTTTCCTCTATCAAATGATCGATATCGCCACATCTTTTCATTTTATGGGCTGAAACATTGCCATATTGTCCGAAGGCACCATAGTCCAAAGGCACCATCCTCATGGCCTGAAGACACCATTCCATGGCCGGAGGATCTCTCAAAACTGCATATCATTATTCAAAGGCATCATAGTCCAGAGGCACCATCCTCATGGTCCGAGGACACCATTCCATGGCCTGCGAATACCTTACCAAACGCTTCATGGCTCAGGACGTCATGGTCTAAGGATATCATACTCATCGTCTTAAGACAACCTTCATGGTCCGAAGAGAATTTGCATCATCAAATTTTTGCAATAACCTATATATGTTCGCATGCATTGTGTTTTAAGTTTTGCAGGTAACTCGGGAGGTAACCGTTCTACAAACAGGAGCAATTTTTGCTCTGGTTTCCGTTCATAATGTTCACATCCTTAGTTATCTCAAACGTAACCGACAAACAGTAATTGATTACCTTTTGCCCCATAACCGCTCAAACACTTACCTTATATATCCGTAATGTTCAAAATCGCATCCACCTGAAATCATTCGTTACTCAACATCGCATCCAAAAGATCCTTTTCGAAACATACACCCACTCTTATAATAACTCCATCGGTTTTGTTCGTCGTTGGATCCAGAACTATACACGGCTTGATTCTCGTAACACCATGGATATGTAGGCAACTCAAGAACCAGGGTTCGGCCCCCATTTTTCAAAAGTACATCATTTCTCACTCACTTCAGACAAAATTAGTCATCATTTTCTTTACCCGATAACTCTTTCATCCTTCCCGGGTAAATAGGTGCACCTGTTGATACCCAATTTTGCCCTCATATTTTTTCAAATAGTATATATACCTTCAAAATATTATTTTTCATCATTACTTAATTTACAAGAGTTATACAAGTATTCTCTATAATTTTTCATAAGTTTTAGAGCTTTAAATTAATTTCCTTGCATTTTTAATTACTAGATTATTTATTAATTATCCTTTAAAATTATTTTATGATGACTTAATTATCCAAATTTATTATTTGTATCTATATATATTCTTCATAATATTTTACTTTGTCTTATATAATTATATTTATATTCTTAAGATATTTTACATAATTTTGCAATAATAGCCTATATTCTATACATAATTGTATTTATTATATTATTTACACTAAAATAGCATTTGTATGTTTTATAATATCAAGAAAATATTCTAAATAATTTTACTACATAAGTGATGTTTTTATTATTTATTAATTTCTTTTTTAACTTATTTTTAAAAGAATTACACATATTTAATTTATAGCCCAACACAAGGCTAATTTCAGACCAAATTCGGCCCAAATCATTAGCCCTACACTCCAGCCCAATCCAAACGACCCTTGTGACCAACTCGGTCGCGACCCGTCTAAACGACCCGCCCTGCTCCCCTTTCTATCTTGGTCGGTGATCTCAAATGATCAACGACACCTAATAAACTAACCCCTTTCCATATATCCCTCCCCTCTAACCCTAAATACCCATTCCTCACTTTCTCCGCCTCTACTCTCTTTATTCCTCACTGCCTCTTCTCAAACGCTAATTGCCTCCTCCTCAATCCTCTCCAATTCCGGCTCAGATATGGAATCTCTCAGTGATTTTCCTTTCATATATGCTCGATTCCTCCGTTATTTACATGGTTTTGGTATCACATGATACTTGCCTATCTTTGGCAAGTATACAGCCCTAAATCAAGCAACCATCCCGAAACCTTCGAGATTTAGACGATATTTCGTCTATATACACCCACTATCAGGCACTACAAGTCCGATTCAGTGAGATTTTACTATTTTTTGTTCTTCATTTTAAACTAGGGGTTGCCAGATTTTCCCTAAATTAACTCTAATTGATTTTGCATGCTATGTTTTCCTTATTTTGTGTCTAATCGACTGTTTTTCCTTGTTTGGGTACTTAGTTTTGATGCTATATAAACCCCTCCCCAATTTCCTTTTGGGACGGACTCTAATCGCTAAAACATTACTACGGTCTTTCTTATTCTTTCTTGTCTTACACTATTCTGAGGCTCAATCTTTTGGCCGGCTAAAAGCCAAGGCCATCGTATTCTGTTAACCTTCATCCAGTAAAAGCATTACTAGGGGTCCCGTTCGAGACTGTTGTGAACTCTAAAGCACTGGTGGTTTTGGGTTTTTCATCACTCTCTTGCAGTTGCTACTATTCCTTAGATTTTGAGTTTCTCGTTCTTTATTCGTTTGTTTGCAACTGGTTAGTGCCATGTACCCTCGTAATTCTACTTCTTTCTATTTGTTATTATGTTATATGCATTAGTGTTATCTAGATTTCTCTAAGTTAATTTTGATATTTTATACATTGTTGCTTATTTCAGCATTACTCTATAGTCCCATTAGCTTCAATTTTGTGCAGGTCTTGATGTTAAGGCATATGTTTAAAGCTATGTTGATTCATGACGCATGCCTGATTCGTAATTGAAACCTAATTGATAGTTGTTGAATTTTGATTGATTTCTTGCACTGAAACCCCTTTGTGAAACTATGTTCTTGCTCGAAATTTCTCTCTTCATGTTGAATCCGTTATGCCTAATTTGCTATTTTTTGCAAGTCATGCCTAAATGCTTAGCCTAATATGCTAACCTTAATTGTGTCCCACCTGAATGATCATTATCTTACTTATACATGTTGCTTATTTTGAGTTTGCCTTTTTGCCTTGTTTTGTACTATCATGATAACTAACTTATGCCCAGAATGTATTCTAATTCCTGTTGAGACATTCATGCCCAACCTGTTATCTTTATGGAATTCTCCTGTTAGCTATGATCCTTTCCAATGCTATTTGTAAATCCACTGAGTTCATGACTTTCTCAATCTTGTGTTCCTCAATATCAATTGAGACCTTTAGAGTAGATACCATAACCATCATTTTCCCATATATGTGACCAACTAGCATAAGGTTTGATGCTTTTCTGGTGTGAAGGTGACATATTTTGTTCATTATAAGTCTTCTGGTATTGTAATTGATACTCACCATGTTAAAATGTTCTCATTCTCGATTAAGTGATTGTTCGAACCTGTTCTGTTATGTTTTCTTCATTAAGCCTTCATGTTAAAACTTTTCATGAGAAGTTTATGCTCTATTTGTTCTTGTCTATGACTATATTAGACTTTTACGCTTAAATCTTGTGTCTAAGTTTTTTTTTGGCTAATTCTGAATCAGTTTACTATTGAAACTCTTTTTTTTGAATAGCTCACTATCCTATGATGATCAATTTTTTTACTTTAACTTTGTTTCTTAAAATACAAGCATGAATATACCTTGTGAACTTATCTGTATTCTTGTCTATGTGTTTGGGCTAGAATTGTTGTTAGCCTTAGGAGTTAAGTATGAAAATTGTTAATCAATTCCATGAGTATTTTGTCACTGGTAAGGCTGAATTGGGTATCCCTTTGGTTAAGTAAGTTATTCATTTGGGCCTAGTATGGTTGGCCTGCTGTGGTATTGGAAATCTGAAATGCAATGTTCGCATTTGAAGTTTGGGCATGTTGTCCGTGTGAAGTTCTGAGCTTATTGGAAGGTCCAGATATGTTACTGGGTTATTATATATGTGTAATTGGTTTGGAGCTCTGTTCAATATGGTCTGTAATAACTTGTAAAACTGAATAATGGGGGAAACTAGTGAAATTAGGGAAAATGGGTACATTCTAATGCTTGCAAAAAGGGTAGAAAATGCATATAGGGTCTACGTGATCTATTTGCTATTTTGTTCAACATGTCATATATGCTATTTAACTTCATGTGTTGTACACTAATAGAAAGCATGCCTATAGGAATCACGCACACTCTTCACTTCATTTGTCAAATATGCCACACTTGTTTCCATGTCTACTATTCAACACTCTTAGGTAACATGTTTATAGTACGCAGCAATGCAATACTTTTACTTACCTGAGTACCATGACTATAGGATCTTAACTAATTGATGAACTACTTCGTGCTATTTTCGTACTGCTTCACTTAGATAGCATGCCTATAGGGATAAAGTGTTACAAAATCGAGTCCATTTGTCAATTGTTAGAAATCCTGTCCATAGGATGTTGATTGACGCTGCTAATCCTGTGCTTTCAAATGACTTCGCTGCATAATTATGCGACTATTAGAGATCATGCCTATAAAAACCAACATTAGTAATTCAGAATTATGAGATTGTTTTCACCACCTTATTACGCAAAACGATTAGATATCATGTCTATAAGGCTTGCAACACTCAAATTTGTCTATACATTAGTTCAGAAATTACAGCACTGCCTATATAACACTGGAATCCAGGATCACATAGAAATCATGCCTATAGGACTTAATGATTCCAACACGTCTTAATATCGTCTACTGCCTAACCAGAAAATCAGTATGCGTGCTTTCATACTTATGTGTAGAGGTTACTTGAGCCTTTATTGCAATTATATGCAGTCCTATCTGTTTTTGATTGTCGCCTAGCTTTATCATTTTGAGCATCTAAGTTGAGTCAAGAACTACCAAATAGTAGGTTCAAAGCCTCCTGGACCATAGTCCTGGGATGGGTAGTGCACGCATAGGGTACGACTTAGAAATGAATTAGAACGCCTTTAGGTAAGCAACTTTAATATAGTAATCGGGTAGCAGGAGATGATAGTTTGTGCCCGCTGAATAATATGAGTAACCCCTACCTAAAGGGAGTTGCGAAGTATTATTTATGTTGCACGGGATGATCCATTAGGCTAAAAACTTTGGACGCCCCCCCCCCCCCCCCCCTTTTTATTTATGTGCATGTTATCCATACCAATGTGGTTTGTACCTACAGAGAAGATGGGATCAGAACTTAATAAATTTAAAACGTCATTAAGACTTGTATCGATTCTCATATATCTAACAAAACTCTACGACTTCTGAATTTCCCTTTTATTTATTTGATCACCTAGCTTAATTATATAATCCACATAGTCTAAAGTTTGGTCGGGACCCACAGTTGTGGACCTCGAAGAGTGCCTGTCACTTTCTCTTTGAGGTAATTTAAGCCCTTACTCGATCTTTGGTGGCGTTGACTAGTCAAACAGAGTTATTTGCAAATAGGTGCCCTAAAGCACCTCAAAATCGTTAGGTGGCGACTCTACTCTTGTAATACCTCCTTTAAAAGAGTTGTCACATGTCGAAATCCACTTTCGCGAGAAAACGGGGCGTGACACTCATAATGGAGGGTATTTGTGCACTTGATTTTCCCCATGTACCCTGTTACGCAATCCCCATTGTTGTTTCTAATTACCCCTCATATTCCCCATGTGTTGTTTTTTTAATTGTAAGCATTGTCAGTGTTTAGCTTGTAACATCCTCTCTCGGGAGGCTGTCATTTAATTGAGACAATAATGCTATGTCTGGGCTCTATCCCTCCTATTGCTATGTGCAAGTTCTACAACCTTGTTAATGGCCACTCTAAAGGGGACATTATCCTTTCTATGGTTGAAGTTGTTGATATTTCTAGTTATCCAAATTTGCCAAAGGCAGAAAGGGATTAAGTGCCCTCATTGAGAATGTCATTGAAAGGTTGGTACTTTACCTTGCTAAGAGTGAGCACCTAGTGTGTTTGGCTAATTACAAGGTTTGGGATGCTGAGGTTGGTTTGTCTTTGCTCAGCTAACTTCTTCCAGCATTGCTTAGCATTGTCACATTTGTTGAGCAGATGTTCAATGGTTTCTCCCTCTTTTGTTACAGAAAAAGCACATAGGGTTAAGCTCCATGCCCCTTGAGTGGAGGTATTGGGTTGTAGGGTGCCTACCCTGGTTAACTAACCAAAGAAAGTATTTTATATTGTTTGGAAATTTTTTGCCTTAAACCCAGTTGAAGTGTTTCCCAGAAATGTTATCCTGATGATGGCTCAGACTTCTTATGAGGGTATATGCAGTTTTGGTTGAGAAGAGGCCACTTCCAGTTTGGTTCCAAACTATCCTATCCAAATTTCCAGAGTTAGGATTAACAAATATTTAGATGATAGTAGTAACTACCTCCTCAGGGAGGTCAAATGAGATATTACTAAGGTCCCAATGTCCTTAAGTGTAGCATGAGCCTACATTCAAACTCTCCTCTCCCATGTTGAGTGGACCACTAATAATGCTTCTAAGGTTCTCCTTACCAGGGATTCATCTGTCACCTTAAAGGTTAATTCTATCCCCCTTATGTTCTACCCACCTAGTAGCCTTACTACAAGCAGGCCAACTATTTTTGATATTTTGCCAAGTCCGAGAGGCTATGTGTTTAGAAGGGTTCCTTCTAGTACAGTGCTTGTAGAACAGAACTCTGGCCCATAGGGCATTGATATTGTTGTACATCCTCTATGCTAGACCAGTGTGGGTGGAACTCTTTCTGCTTTCAGTAGTCTGCACTTCCAAGCCACCCTCCTCCTTATACTTGGTCACAGTTTTCCACCAAACTAGGTGCATTTTCCTTTTTGCTGCAGTGATACCCCCGATGACATTCCTCTGTATTCTGTCAATTTGGTTGCACACCTGGGCTGGGAGCTTAATGTGTTGCATGACATAGCTAGGGATGCACCCAAGTAAGGATTTAGCTAGAGTAGTTCTCCCAGCCATATTCATGAAGTGGGTTTTCCAGCCTGCAAGCTTAGTCTGCATATTATCAATGATAAACTGGTAGTCTCTATTGGTGGGTCTTTTGTGGAAGATAAGAAAGTCCAGGTACCTACCAAAGGAGAGACTGGGTTTAATGGTCAATATCCTGGCTAGTCCATCAACTTCCTCTTGGTGGCAATTTGTGGAGAAGATAACTTTGGACTTGATGTTATTCACTTTTTGGCCAGACTTATAGCTAACTCCTAGAGAGTTTCTATTATAGTATTGCAGTCCTTGGTGTTTGCTCTAGCAAAGAGAGTGAGGTCATCTCCAAAGAAGATGAGGGAGATTTTGGCCCTGATTGTAAGCACGTAATTTTTGACCCGCACATTAGAATTTTCTTTAATAGTCTTAATATTTTTAGAATATTTATCTGAGTTTATCTCTATAGGATTTCACTTTTTATTAATTTTAATTCTAGTTTTAAAGCACAAAAATTGAAAAATTCAAATAAAAAAATAGTTTCATATAGTTTGACTTAATTAATTGGAATTAATTTTATATTAAAATTATTAAGTTTCTTAATTGATGGACTTTAAGAGTTGAAATTCCAAATTTTGAGCACAAACTTGGCCATTAAAGGCCTAAATCTGAGCCCAACTCGCTCAAGCGCATACCCACTCCCCATTTGACCTAACCTAATTCATACTCCCTACAAAAAGGACCTCCCAAATTCCCAGATGAGAGACCTCACGGCGGCAATTTTCTGCACCCCAAAAAGATGGTAATCATCTCCCTTGATTGAAAAGGGATTTCTCATTCTCCTTTCAAAAATAAAAAATGGCAGAACACCATCAGGAAGGAGAACACTCTTTTTTCTTCTTCAAAATCATGACAGCCTCACACACATGAGAGAGAGCTCCCATTCTCTCAGAAAACGGCCACTCCCCCCACCTAATTCCAGAAAAAACTTCAGCCACTGACACCCATAAAAACATACACACAGTCACAAAAGAAAAGGCAGAGAACAAGTTTCTATGGAGTTTTGAAGTTGAGAGAGGTTCCATGTCGACGACAAATTTACTGGCTTCAGTTTTGATCGTTGTACTCATCCAATTCCAATTCATTGCCGGATTCTCTTGATTGTACATCTGAAGCTGAATTTATTGAAAAAATTTTCATCTCAAGTTCATCCCTTTCTTTTTTACTATCTTATTTTGGTGTTGATTTGAATGTGATAAGAGCTATGGTTAATTAGTTTTAGGGGTGTTTAATAGTTAGGTTAAATAAAAATAATCAGGAAGTGATTTAAGTGGGTGTATGGTGCAGTTTACAAATTCTGGTAGAAATTTTGGTTCATGTCTGTTTCGTTCTAAGTTAAAAGATTGGAGAAATTGATTTTATCTTTGAAGATTAGGCTTAATATTAAATCTTCAGTTATTTTTATTTTGAAGAAATCTTGTTTGTGTTCTACTGCCATGGAATATGTAATTAGTTAATAATTTTGGATACTATATGCTAGCTTGTTACTGACCGGATCTGATGAACTTGGTGTATAAATGCATTTTATGTTTATTGTTAAGTCCAATAATTTAGATATATCGTCGATATTTCTAATTCCATTTAGGTAAGTTTATACTTTATCCATAGATAAACTCCATAAGTTCTGGGCCTTACAACAATCTCAAACAACTCTCGAATATCGTAGTTTGTTGTAGGCGCGATTAATAAATAAATCATCGTGACTATGGTATGGTTCCCATGGCATGGTCACGATACGTAATTCCCAATTCGAGTGTGCGTTTCATGTGACGCGGTTTGCAACATGTATAAAACAAATGAGTTGCGATATCGCGACTTGTTCAAATAAATTCCATAAATAATTAAAAGCGGTTAGAAGATAAAAATGTACAATAGGTTTTAAAACATGTAATAAATCAGATAATTAAGCCAATTATTAATAATTGAGCGATCGTACTAAAACCACAAAACTCGGGAGTGTCTTACACCTTCTCTCGGATTAACAGAATTCCTTACCCAGTTTTTTGGTTTTCGCAGACTTTAAATAGAGTCAAATTTTCTCGATTTGAGATTTAAAATAAACCGATGACTTGGGACACCATAAATTATTCCACATGGTGACTCTGATCAAATAAATAATATCATTTCGAATAATGTCACTTTAAATGGAAAAACTCATTATCCCCTTGGGAAAAAGGAGGTGTGACAGCTCTGGCGACTCTGCTGGGGATCAAACCCAGAATCTCTGGTTCAGAGTTCAGAATTCAAACTTAGAATAACTGTTATACTTGGCTTTTGTTTATTATATGATTTTTACGTGATTGAGCCTAATGTGCTAAATACCGCTTTTACCGCTTTGATATAGTGTGAACTGTATATTAAACTGTTACAAAACCCTTCTTCTCTCCGAGTTTTCTAAATCTTCTGGGAAGTGCACGCTGGCGTGACTTTTTTTCTGTTAGTGTCATATCCCTAATTTAGGAACGAGGATCGGATCAGTTACAAAGCCGGATGGCTTTTTTGGTTCCCGGTACGTTGCCCCCCCCCCCCCCCAGCTCGAGTTGTCCGCTCGGGTAAGCTAGGTCTAGAACAATACACCCCAGGATTTAAATTTAGAATAACATATCCTCATGTCGGATCCCTAGTAGGAACGTTTGTTTGCATCACGTGCATTTGACTTTGGGGACTCAACACAGGGATTGGGTCCGTCTAGGACAGGTGTACCCAAATTAAAAGACCATCCTGATACATTTTTACGTGCTACTTGTACATTTATTTGCTTCGGCTTGCATGTTGACTGGCTTCTAGAATAGGGAAAGAAAATCAAAAAAAGAAAAAAGAAAAAAGAAAAAAGAAAAAAGAAACAAAAAAAAAAATCAATAGTGAGAGATAAGTATCTGAAACGTTTCGAAACTCTGCCGAAATTCCAAAAAAAAAAAAAAGAAAAGAAAAAGTCATTTCACAATGAGCCAAAAATTTCAAGTCATATTTCCTCTGTTCCGTCAAAACTATCGAAATACGCAGGAATGATTCTTACCGGATGTATGATACATAGGCAAACCTTATCGGTTCCGGCCCACAAATTTCAAAAAAAAAAATCAATCTAAAAATATTTTCCTTTACTTGCTTCTTTAGAAAGTCTTTCTTTTAGACCCCAATTTTCAAAAAAATCAAAAAATATTTTCTTTTAATCTCTTCTAAAAATCCAAAAATATTTTCATTCCTCTTCAAAAGTTTTTCTTTCGAAAATTGAAAAGAAAATTCAAGATTCAAAAAATATTTTCTTTTAATCTCTTCTAAAAATCCAAAAATATTTTCATTCCTCTTCAAAAGTTTTTCTTTCGAAAATTGAAAAGAAAATTCAAGATTCAAAAAATATTTTCTTTTTTAGAAGTCTTTCTTTCATAAATTCAAAATCAAAGTCCAGAATCAAAAAATATTTTCCTTCTTTTCTGAAGTCGTTCTCCGAAAAAAAAAAAATAGAAATCCAAAAATATTTTCTTTCTTCTTTATAAGTCTTTCTTTAGAAAATTAAATAAGAAATTCAAAATCCAAAAAAAAGAGTTAGTTTATTTCCTTTATTCTGGATCTTCCCGAACTACGCAAGATCTGATTCATGTCCCACATGATATGTAGGCAACCCACATCAGGTTCGATCGACCATTTTAAAAAAAAAGTGTTAAAAATGATGATGATGATAATAATAAGGACCGACTGAGTCCATTCTAACATGTCTCTTGTTTGGAATTGTAAAGAAAGGTTGAGGTGGTCGGTTTGTGGTAAGCTGACAACACAAGATCCAAGGAGAAATGACAACTGACATTGAAGTTGTTACGAGTGCTCAAGAAGCTCAAGGTCATAGGGTTCAACAAGAGTCTACTGTGGTTGAGCAAAATAGAGTATTGAAGCAGCAAATGACTGAAATGTGTCAAGCATGGGCCAATGGCCAAGGACCTCCTTTTTCTATTCATGGTTTCCCAGAGTTCACATCCATCTCGACTACTACCATTCCGGTCTCATTGTCTGATCAATCCTATCCACCTGGATTCAGTCGTTATCCCAATTGTATGACTACAACTGTAACTTCTGTTGCGCGCTCCCAAAGTGTGCCATTGACAACCAATTAGAAAACCATTACTGTTATGCCCGTCTTCACCATCCCACAGCCGATGGTGGTGCAGAGGAAAACTCATGAGTCACAATTTGCTACCCAGCAAGAACAGTACCACTCTCTTGAATACCACTCGTACCTATTTAATCTTCCTGTAAATATTGAGAAGCATGCCCGAAAGATGGCACGGGAAGAAATGACCCAAAGAATGAAAGCTTAGAACAATAGTTGAAAACCATACAAGGGTTGGCAGGTCATAAGAGTATTGCCTTCAAGGATCTATGTATGTTCCCCGATGTCCACTTGCCACCTGGTTTCAAGACTCATAAATTTGAAAAGTATGATGGACATGGAGACCCCATAGCCCACCTGAAAAGGTATTGCAATCAACTAAGAGGTACGGGAGGAAAGGAAGAATTTCTGATGGCTTATTTTGGGGAAAGCCTTATGGGAGTAGCCTCCGAATGATTTATGGATCAAGACACATCTTGCTGGTATGTCTGGGATGACATGGCCCAAGCCTTTGTCAAACAGTTCCAAAATAACATTGTCATCGCCCCAGACCGCAATTCCATTTCCAACCTGAAGAACAAACCAACAGAAAGTTTCAGAGAATATGCCATTAAATGGAGATAGCAAGCGGCTAGAGTTAAGCCACCCATGCATGACCACGAGCTAATCACTGTCTTCCTTCAGGCTCATGAGCCAGATTATTTTCAAAACATGATGTCCGCAGTGGGCAAATCCTTCTCGGAAGCAATCAAAAGTGGAAAAATGGTTGAGAATGGCCTTAAGATAGGCAGAATTATAAGTCAATCAATTCTCAAAGCCGCAACTCAGGCTGTCCAGATTGAATATGTTAATTTTAGTGACACGAATGAGAAGGATGAAGAAACCATGATGACATCAGGGTCGAGAAGAGGTCCTAGGAGAGCATCTCGAAGGTATGACCAGCCTCGTCTAGTTTCAGATGATTCCCTTGAGCACTACTATCCACCTTAGAACCCACATAACTCTGTTGTTGCACCTCAGAGCCCACAATACTATATTGCTCTACCTTAGTATGTTGTCCAGCCACCAAGACACTTCGGAAGGCAAGCACCAGCACCGCAAAATCTCCACCACCCTACATAAAATTTTCAAGTGCCCCATAACCCATATCCAAGCCAGGGGTATAGAGGGGAACAAAGGTTGAAAGATAATTTTACACCAATAGGAGAGTCCTATGCAAGCTTGTTTAAGAAGTTAAAGCATTATGACATGATTGCACCTATTCCTCCAAATCATATGGACCCACGTGCAACAAGCTTTGACCCTTATAAAAGGTAAGAATACCATTCCAATGCCCGGGGTCACAATGTTGAAAGATGTCGGGATTTGAAAAGAAAAATTGAAAGGATGATCCAGGAAAAATTGATTGTGATCCAAGACAGTGACACCCAAAATATTGCGCATAATCCTTTACATGCACATGATGATGTACACTTTATGGGGATTATACATGGTGACATGGAACATGAGTATCCTCTTGGGAACTTGTTGATTGAAGTTAATGATGTTGACATTGGAGAAGGCTCTGGTGATTCTAATGAGCAATTTTGTGGCTAAATGTCACGCTTAGCAATTGAAAAGTCATTCCTTCCCCACTAGGAAGGAATCTTGGTGGCTTGCTTTGATGTTTTTCTATTATCTAGGTTATTTCAGGATTGTGATCCAGATTTTATTTGTTTTATTGAATCAAACTCTTCTATCCCTCTATTCTGTTTGTGTAAGTCTTGTATGTCTGTTATGTTGCTATTTTTATTATCCGGGTTATTTTAGGGTTGTAACTCGGATTTTAGGTTATTTGTCTTGTTGTTAAACCCTTCCATACTTTAACCAATGAAATACATTTTGTCATTTATGTCATTTCATGCTTAATTCTTTCGCCGCTAGTTCTAGTGATATGACATGCATGCAGAATTTTTGGCCAGATCTTAGAAAATTGATTTAAGCTTGAATTGGATAACTGAGAAAAAAAACATTTTTGAGGATGAAAAAGAGTTGAAATACCTTAGAATTAATCCCGAGTAAAATTCAAGTGGACCTAGAATATTCATGCCCATGGAGTTTAAGGATCTTTACCTTCAAAATCATTGTGAAGATCAGATTTGAGAATGTTGAATCATTTGAAGTTCGGTAGAAAGTTTGACATACAATGGACGGAAAGTGTCTTCCGACCACGACACACCAAGAAGGCAGACATCTTCATCAATGATGTGGTTGTGAAGAGATAATATATTTGGCGTTTTCTAGGCTTGGAGGCCCTTTTTCTGCTATCCAAACACTTTATACCTTTCGTTACCCCTTTCGAGCCTGTATTATTTCCTTTGACCACCTTCTTTTGGAATCAAGTTTAGATTCAAAAGTAAATAAATGAAATAAAAAAAATGAAAAGAAAAGTTCATGCCCCAAGAGTACAAAATGAAACAAATCTTAGAAAGTTCAAGTAAAAAAAAAAAAGAATAAGAAAAGATCAATCAAAGGTCCATGCCCCCAGAAAATAAAAGTTGGGGCAACTTGTTTTAAGAAAAAAAGAAAAAAGAGAAAAAAAAAGACAAAGAAAAAGAAAGAAAGATGAAAAAAAAATAGTTAAGTCAGATGTTTGAACTATGTTTGACCTGATTCCTTTAAAAAAGATATGTAAGCAGCCTTACACGGTTCGGTCTAACCAAATAAGAATTCAAAAACAAAAAAAATCCACAGTATCTAAAACTGGGCAAAGATTTTATTTCACGTTTTAAGGAGTCGATTCCAAGAGTTGTAAGTCTGCAACCCCTCATTTTGAGTCTACTTTGAGCCTTCATACGGTCCTTTCTTTCAAATCCTATCCAAAAACCTTCAAAATAAAGACCTCCTGATCAGCCTTCAAGAATACCAAGAGAAGCATGTAATGAGCAATGGTTGTCATGTAAACATTGTCAGTTGCTCACACTAGAAAGCAAAAGAAAAAGAAAAATAGAAAAGAGAAAATGAGAGAGTCTTACAAGTAAAAACCCTCATGGGCACTGTAAGACGACGGTAAGCAGAGATGAATAAATGAGATAGACTTGTTGGTGAAAACCCCTCGGGGTACCATTAGTCGAAAGTGAGTCATGAAACTGATGCAAAGGATTGGCACAAACAAGCCCGACTTCAAAGATCATAAGAATGGTAAAAGATAAGATTTGGTCAGTTTGATAGATCATACCGTTAAGTTCAAAATGCATGTCATGATCATTAAGGTTAGTTACCGAAAAATAAAAAGAAAAAAAAACTCTTCCTTATGTCCTTCCTACAGGGGCATTTCTTGTTAGTACTTGTTTCTTTGCATCATTATGTTCTTCACTCTAAGTCAGTCCTTGTCAAAATAAGCAAGAAAAGATTTTAAAATCTGCTACCAGCTTTTCGGTTGTACAAAGTAAATTTGGCCAGCACACTTAGTTTTTACAGTCAACATGCATTGAAGATTCATGCAAAGGCTTTCCCCCAAAAAACTCTTGTCAGCCTATTCGGGTAAAGCAAGCAAAGACAACCTCAAAGTTAATCGGGGATTCTCTATAGTATCGAACAATGACTATGAAGTGTGCACATCGTGCAAAAGGCTCTTACGAGTTGTGATTCTCTCTGACAGACAAATTGCTCCAAAAGCAAAGCCATTCAAGATATCATAAAAGATTATCCAAGAAAAGAAATCTCTTTTTTGAGATAAGGTTGACTGAGCCACAAATACAAATGGTACTGGGTGTGAAACAGGAACAAAGCAGTGCAAAGAAAGTAGTTCAAAAAAAAAAGAGGAGAAGAGCCGACAAAGGGAAGTTTCTTAAATCTTTGCCTTTATTTGTCTTGCTAGTGTGCATAAAATGTTGCCATTGCTCTTCACATTTTTCCTCCTAAAACAAAATACCTAGTCTGATGAATTTTCTCCTAGGATCGAAATCTTAGTCTGATGAATCTTTCTTCTAAGTTAGAAGACCTAATCTGATGAATTTTCTCCTAGAATAGAAATCTTAGTCTGATGAATTTTTCTCCTAAGATAAAAAAAAAGAAGACATAGTCTGATGATTTATCTCCTAGGATCAAAATCTAGTCTGATGAATCTTTCTCCTAAGATAGAAGACTTAGTATGATGAATTTTCTCCTATGATAGAAATCTTAGTCTGATGAATCTTTCTCCTAAGATAACAAAAAAAAGGACCTAGTCTGATGAATTTTCTCCTAGGATCGAAATCTTAGTCTGATAAATCTTTGTCCTAAGATAGAAGACATAGTCTGATGAACTTTCTCCTAGGATAAAAATCTTAGTCTGATGAATCTTTCTACTAAGATAATAAAAAAAAGGACCTAGTGTGATAAACTTTCTCCTAGGATCAAAATCTTAGTCTCATGAATCTTTCTCCTAAGATAGAAAACCTAGTCTGATGAATTTTCTCCTAGGATAAACGTCTTAGTCTGGTGAATCTTTCTCCTAAGATAATAATAAAAGACCTAGTCTGATGAACTTTCTCCTAGGATAGAAATCTTAGTCTCATGAATCTTTCTCCTAAAATAACAAAAAATAAGGACCTAGTCCGATGGATTTTCTCCTAGGATATAAAGTCTTAGTCTGATGAATTTTCTCCTAGAATCGAAGTCTTAGTCTGATTAACTTTTTTCTAGGATAGACGTCTTAGTCTGATGAATCTTTCTCCTAAGATTAAAAATCTAGTCTGATGAATTTTCTCCTAGGATAATAATTTTTAAAAAAAAAGGAAAGTCTGGATTTTAAAAAACAAAGGTCAATTTTTAGTTTTCTTACGTTATCAATCTTTAGTTTTCTCGAAATCAGGGGTCCCGCCTGGAGAATAGGGTCAGTTTTTAGTTTAGTCAAAGCTCATTTTATAGTTTTCCTCAAGCTCAATCTCAAATCTAGGAGACGCACTTCCTAGTTTGGGTTTTTCAGATTTTATTTCTTTAGGAGACGCACTTCCGAGTTTTAGGTTAAAGGTTTCACCCCTAGGATACGCACTTCCTAGTCTAGGTCTTTCAGGATATACTTTTAGGAGACGTACTTCCTAAATTGAGATTTTACCCCTAGGAGATGCACTTCCTATTTTGGTTCATTCAAGTTTCACCCCTAGGAGACGCACTTCCTAGTTTGGTTCATTCAAGTTTCACTCGTAGGAGACGCACTTCCTAATTTGATTCACTCAAGTTTCACCCCTAGGAGACGCACTTCCTAGTTTGGGTTATTCAAGCTTCATCCCTAGGAGACGCACATCCTAGTCGAGTCTTTAATTTTACTCTCATCATTGCATCATTCATCAATAGTATAGGCAATTTATAGTTCTGCTAACAACTCACAAATCTTCCTAGTGCAAACTGGGGCAGAAAAGTTTCTTTTGTTTTGTCTGTTTTGCTGTAGTAGCAGGCGCCCACCTGGAGAATGAGGGAAGACATTTCAGAATTCATTTCAGAGTTATTTCAAGTTTCAAATCAGTAGCAGGCGCCCACCTGGAAAACGAGGGAAGTCATTTCAAAATTTATTTCAATTTTCAAGTCATTGGCAGGCACCCACCTGGAGAACGAGGGAATTCATTTCAAGTTTCAAGTCAGTAGTAGGCGCCCACCTGAAGAACGAGGGAAGTTATTTCAGAATTCAATTCAAGTTAGAGAGGCATCAGGAGCCCGCCTGAAGAACAGGGTCAACTTTCAATTTTCAAGTTAAAGTCAGAGAGGTATCAGGAGCCCGCCTGAAGAACAGGGTCAACTTTCAATTTTCAAGTTAAAGTCAGAGAGGTATCAGGAGCCCGCCTGAAGAACAGGGTCAACTTTCAGTTTTCAAGTTCAAGTCAGAGGCAGCAAGATCCCTCCTGAAGAATAGGGTTAAACTCCAGTTTGTCAAGTTAAATCAAAAGTAGCACGAGCCGCCAGAAGAACAAGGTTTGCAAGCTCAAGTCTACCGCAAGTTCAAATTTATTTTAAGTGCAAGCAGCAGGGTACCCGCCTGAAGAATAGGGTCAACTTCCACTTTTCTTCAAATTCAAGTCAGCAGGATGCCCATCTGAAGAATATGGTGAATTTTCAGTTTCATGTTGAAGGATCAAATGGAGATTCAAGGAAGATTCAAGACAAGAGGTAGATAGGATCTTGTATTTTTCTTTTATTTTTGCTGTAATTTTTCCTTTCAATTCATGATGTAATGGCAGAGATAGCGGACCGGAACCTTGACAGAACCTCACTCGACTCTCTCATCCTCTCCACATATTCCATCACTTCATTCACCTTTGAACTACACGTGGCCTGATTTCGTTATAGCCAAGGATATGTAGGCAGCTCCGATATCAGGGTTCGGTCACAATCTTTTATCTATCTTTCTTTTTTTTTGAATAAGTGTCGGGTCAGAAATCAATTACGTCGCTTACTTGTTTCTTTGCTCAAAAACACTTTGTGTTTCCAAGCAAAGAGGGGCAGCTGTAAGCACGTAATTTTTGACCCGCACATTAGAATTTTCTTTAATAATCTTAATATTTTTAGAATATTTATTTGAGTTTATCTCTATAGTATTTCACTTTTTATTAATTTTAATTCTAGTTTTAAAGCACAAAAATTGAAAAATACAAATAAAGAAATAGTTTCATATAGTTTGCCTTAATTAATTAGAATTAATTTTATATTAAAATTATTAAGTTTCTTAATTGATGGACTTTAAGAGTTGAAATCCCAAATTTTGAGCATAAACTTGGCCACTAAAGGCCCAAATCTGAGCCGAACTCGCTCAAGCACATACCCACTCCCCATTTGACCTAACCTAATTCCTACTCCCTACAAAAGGGACCTCACCCCCAAATTCCCAAAGGATAGACCTCACAGCGGCAATTTTCTGCACCCCAAAAAATTGCAGTCATCTCCCTTGATTGAAAAGAGATTTCTCATTCTCCTTTCAAAAACAAAAAATGGCAGAACACTATCGGGAAGGAGAACGCTCATTTTTCTTCTTCAAAATCACGACAGTCTCACACACATGAGAGAGAGCTCTTATTCTCACATAAAACGGTCACTTCCCCCACTGAATTCCAGAAAAAGCTTCAGCCACTGACACCCATAAATACATGCACACAGTCACAAAAGAAAAGGCACAGAACACGTTTCTATGGAGTTTTGAAGTTGAGCGACGTTCCATGTCGACGGCAAGTTTACTGGCTTCAGTTTTGGTCGTTGTACTCATCCAATTCCAATTCATTGCCGGATTCTCTTGATTGTACATCTGAAGCCAAATTTATTGAAAAGATTTTCATCTCAGGTTTGTCCCTTTCTTTTTTACTATCTTATTTTGGTGTTGATTTGAATGTGATAAGAGCCATGGTTAATTAGTTTTGTGGGTGTTTAAGAGTTAGGTTAAATAAAAATAATCAGGAAGTGATTTAAGAGGGTGTATGATGCAGTTTACAAATTCTGGTGGAAATTTTGGTTCATGTCTGTTTCGTTCTAAGTTAAAAGATTGGAGAAATTGATTTTATCTTTGAAGATTAGGCTTAATATTAAATCTTCAGTTATTTTTATTTTGAAGAAATCTTGTTTGTGTTCTACTGCCATGGAATATGTAATTAGTTAATAATTTTGGATGCTATATGCTAGCTTGTTACTAACCGGATCTGACGAACTTGGTGTATAAATGCATTTTATGTTTATTGTTAAGTCCAATAATTTAGATATATCATTGATCTTTCTAATTCCATTTAGGTAAGTTTATACTTTATCCATAGATGAACTCCATAAGTTCTAAGGCCTTACAACAATTTCAAACAACTCTTGAATACCGTAGTTTGTTGTAGGCGCGATTAATAAATAAATCATCGTGAATATGGGTACGGTTCCCGTGGCATGGTCACGATAGTTAATCCCCAATTCGAGTGTGCATTTCATATGACTCGACCATAACTTCAAATAATAATAAAATTAACATGTTGTATATCGCGGGTGCGTTTTACGTGACACGGTTTGCAATAAGTACAAAACAAATGAGTTGCGACATCGCGACTTGTTCAAACAAATTTCATAAATAATTAAAAGCGGTTAGAAGATAAAATGCACAATAAATTTTAAAACATGTAATAAATTAGATAATTAAGCTAATTATTAATAATTGAGCGACCGTGCTAAAATCACGGAACTCGGGAGTGCCTCACACCTTCTTCCGAGTTAACAGAATCCCTTACCCAGTTTTCTGGTTTTTGCAAACTTTAAATAGAGCCAAATTTCCTCGATTTGGAATTTAAAATAAACAGGTAACTTGGGACACCATAAATTATTCCAAGTGGCGACTCTGATCAAATAAACAATCTCATTTTGAATAATGTCACTTTAATTGAAAAAACTCTCTATCCCCTCGGGAAAAAGGAGGTGTGACACTGATTGACTGATTTTGATATGGGAATCAACTCCCATTCTACACTTTAGCATCAATGCTTCCTTATAGTCTCTCCATACACATGATGAAGATTTAGGGAGACATGAGGTCTCCCTGTCTGATGCCCCTACTATGTTTAAAGTACCTAGTCCTACTCCCATTGACAAGCACAAAGATAAAACTGGTGAAAATGCAGGACATAATCAGCTTTGTGATGCTTCTAGGAAAACCAAAGGAAAGCAATATGTCTATGATGAAGGACCGTTCTAACCTATCAAAGGCCTCTTCCAGATCAATCTTTATGATCATATTGGTATTTTTGACTTTCATTTACTTAAAGTGACTAATGTATTCTTGCACAATAATGGCATTATCACAGGCCCTCCTATTAGACAAAAAGTTGGCTTGGCTAGGGCCTATGATAGAGGGCGGGGTAGGCTTGATTCTGTTAATAATGATTTAAGTAATCAATTTGTACATTGTATTGCATGGGCCAATAGGTCTGAAGTTTTTAGCACTGTTGCATTTGCACATTTAGGGATTAGCCACAGATGGGTAGTGTTAACCTCGGGGTTCATTTCAAGGGTGTGGAAGACTTGCTTACATAATCTGGTTACCTTACCCTCAAGGATATTCCAGTACTTTTGGTAGAACATTAGGTGTAGGCCATCAGGCCCACGTGATTTTGGAAAGTCTGAATGAGAATAAAGCAATCTTTATCTCATTATTCCTCAAGGGAGATCTAAGGAGGTAATGTTCCCTATGTGAAAGAGTGTGTGAGTCATATAGGGTAGTATCTCTATCATTAGTAGAATATTGATGGTCAGTGGTGAATAGGTATGAGTAGAACTGGAATATGGCATCTTCAATTCCCTTATGGTCATTTATCCAATCCTTTGCCTCATTTTGTAGGGCTAGAATCCTATTCCTTCTTCTCCTAGATTTAGTTTTCCACAATTCCTCTTCACTTCTTAGAATGGTTGAATAGTCTTCTAGGAGTTGACACTCTAGTTATTGAAGGTAAAGGCTGAAGGGGTAGGCATTAGATTTTTCGACACCTCCTAGCCTAGCTAGTAGCTGCTTCTTTTTATGGAAGATGTTACCAAAATATATCTTGTTCCCAGTAGTAACTTGATCTTAGAATTTGGTAGTTTCCTCAAGTAGATTACAGTTATCCTCATAGGCATACTGGACCACATTGGTGAGGAGGGGTGGTTGCACCACATGGACTCAAATATAAATGGTTTAGAGAGACTGTTGGGCCTGAACCAGAGATTGATTAACATAGGAAAGTGATCAGAGTGAGTTCTAGGAAGGTGGATAATTGTACTAGAAGGGAATTCTTGGATCCAGTCTTCATTAGAAAAACACTTGTCTAGTCTTTCTAAGATTAACTGACTCTTATTCCTATATCTCATGTTAGTCCAAGTAAATTTGCTACCTTTGAAACCAAGGTCAATTAGTTTACAATGATTAATGCATTTCCAGAAGAGATTAGCCCTAGGAACAGAGATGCAATTCCCTCATACTTGTCTCTAGCTCTCGGGACTGCATTAAAGTCCCCCTACTAGCCTGCTCCCCTCATAGGTATCAGGTATAGTTTTGAGTTGCTGCCAGAGATTTCTCCTAAGTGCATAAGCGTTACTAGCATAAACAACAGTGAAAAGCCAAGAGTTGGAAGAGGGAATTACCTTGACCATGACATTAATGCCCTTGGATGTGGTGGAGACTTCATCAATTTTTAGCAGATCATCCTTCCACATAATGACTATGCCCCCAGACAGACCAATAGCTAGGCTTTGGAAGCCCAGAGAATCCTAGTTCATGAATCAGGTGTTTATGCTCAGTTATCCTAGTTTCTAGGAGGACTAGCATAGCAGGCCTGTGCATTTTGACAATCTCAGCATAGTGCCTCCTAAACTCACTACTAGGGTGTGGTAGGGACTTCCTTTTCAGGCATTTGGCCTTCCCATTCACAGGATTAACATCCAAGTTCACCTGTACAGGGATGACCTATTTGTTTTCATGTGTTAGGACTAGGCTTAGTTTTACAGCTTAGTCTCTTGAGTTTGGATTTGAGGCTAACTTTAGTCTTACCCCTCACAGTTTCATGCTCCTTGGTCATAGTGCGATAAGAATTTCTCCCCCAGGCCCTTTGAATTATAGTAACTCCTCTTGTTGTACGAGCATTGCCTTTGTTTTAGGTACTCCAGTTTTGCAATCAGGGCCTACAGCTCTGTGTTAGAGGCTTGGAGGTGCTCGTGGACCTTTTCTGATCCTGCCATCTGGGTTTCCCTTGATGGTAGGGTCATGGTCCATACTGGTGTCCATTGAGAGAATGTGGGGCATACAATCTCCTCCACTAGTATTACTAGGGGAAGAAGAGTAGGGAGTGGTTGATATGATCCATCAGGGCACTCAGCTGGTTTAGTGATATTGTTTGTTGGTTGAGTGCTACTTGGACTTGTACCAAGGTTTCCAGCCACAATTGTTGCCCATAGTTCATCATTGCATGATTGAGGCATGCAGTGTCTACCTTGGCTAAGTAATGAAGGTTCTGGATTACCACAGTAAGAGGCATTGACCCTATTGAGAGGGTCAGCAGAAAGGTTGCTCCCTGGAGTGCAATTTTCATCCAAGAAGTAGGAATGTGGTCTGGTGGTAGTGGGTCTGTTGTCACCATCAGAGGAAACGGTTCCCCTTCTAGGTTTTAAGCCTGAGTGGGGGGTTGCATGTTGTTCTAGTTATTTTCCATCGGAGCAGATGAGAGTAGAATGGTGTTGGATTGTAGAAGGCGTCACTTTAGTTGGTTTTAAAGCTTTATTTGCCTCAGTTGGGTTTTGTGCACAAAATTTCCCATCATTACAAATCTTTTGAAGACAATGGGTACTGTCAATTCATTAGAAGGGTCAATATGGTGGGAGAGAGAGGATAAGTAGAGCTCTGAGTGGGTAGCTCTCTCAAATAGAGAAGCTCTCTTTCCCCTTGATCAAATCTGAGGCTATCAAATGTGTACTTGACCTTAGTCGTGGTCCCTATGGTATGGCCCTTAGAGAAGGTGGTTGATATCATTTTTGGGTTAGAGGCGGGTATATCAAACTTACCTTTATTAGTTGTTTCATGTTTCCCTTGGAACACATGCTCATTCAGAGAGGAGTGTGCTTGGTTTTGGTGTGTGGGCTTCATGTGGCCAGTTTTAGGTTTGGATTTAGACACGTGCCCATGTTGTGGGATAAATGCCCTAACCTCAAATGGGTTTAAAAGTCGGTCAAGGCTTTTTTGACCATCCCATTTCAGACCCTCTGTTGGCTCACCTAGGATCAAAGTCCTAGGCCTATTATATTTTCGTTGGGCCTGGACTCTTTGGCTCGTTAGGGTTTCAGCCCTGGTCTCCTTTTCCCCCAAGTCCTCTAAGATAATAAACTTACATGTCGCCGGTGATACCGGGTTGTTTCCCCTTCCACCTACTGTATCCACCGTGTGTTCTTCTTTTTATAGTTGATGTGCTCTTGCTTTCCTTCTTATCCGTCTTGGGAACTCCGCTGTTATCCAATCATTGCCTCATTTGGTTGTGGTTCCATCGTGGATGATTCCGGATTCTCCGTTCTTTCCAGAGTTCATCTAGCCGTGCACTTCCCCGTTGTATAGCCTATCCTCCCACATGCCTAGCACAGGATTCCCTCCTCCTCACATTCAATTTGATGTGTGTGCTCTCCAATTACGACGGAAGTTCTAAGTGGTATGTCCACGGGGACTTGGATGCATATCCTTGCACTAGACGAAGATTGCCCGTGCAATATATTAAGCATTATGTTTGTTTGTTTTTTAAGTGTTCCGGTGCCGATAGAATAGTGCTCCGTCTGTAGATAAGAAATTGGACTATCATAACCAGTAGGCTTTTTGATATATCATACAAAATGGTAGGATGATACAACAAAAAAAAGTTATTCTAAGAGATAAAACGCCTCAAGATCCTATATAAAAGAGGATTGTATGAAGTAGTATCCCATAACTAAGGATTACAGGTTATGTCTTAACCATTTTAGTGCACCATTCACGTCAGACCTGCGATCCCAAACCTTTACTTAGGAGCAAGAAATATTGGCAATAGGGAAAACAAAATAAGAGCACTTGAATTTTAAGGAAAACTAAACCAAAACATGGATAGATCAATTATTGCAGAAGTAAGACGATGCCAATGGTGCAAATTTTATTGTTAAACCAAAGTACAACACCGAGCTAAAATATAAACCTACAAGTAAGTTGTCATTCTACCATGGCTCGGTGAATGTAAGTAATGTCTATTTTCTAGCACGTTTGCTCAATTCATAAAGCAAAACTACTTATATGTTTAATGATAATATGCTCTACCCATGGTTTTAGATGGAAAATAGGTGAATTTCGTGGTTCTAACAACATAAGCATCTAACTAAGAAATAAATACTTTCCAAGAAAAATCCTATTTAAAAAGTAATGTCAAGAAATTTACCCAGCAAAATCTGTTAACTTCTTCAATGGATCATCTTGATCTTCTGATGACTCATTAGTTTTTGTTGTACTTAAATCTGAATATGCTGGAGTTTCGGTTGTTTTAGCTGCAAAGTAGAAAAATATGGGTCAACTTTTATGCTAGAGGAATCAACTAACTATAAATAGGATATTCATTTTGACATCCAAGTACCATGGCTTTTAGTTTACTCAACTTGATCATAATGTTCCTACAGTTAGAGCAACATGTGGTTTCCCTTTTGCGTGAGGAGAATTTCTAGCTTTTGATATTGAGAGTGAATTCAGAACATGATTTTCCTATCCTCAGAGTGAACGTACTTCTTTTTTGGGACAGTTGTACAGAGAAGGGGTTCTAACACCTGACTATAGTTTCTAATCAAGTGCTCTACATTATTTCTGAGAGCACTCTCAGAAAATGATTTCCTCTCCTCCTAACGTTCTAGGTTAAGAAAACGCGAATGAGCATTTATATACTATGGGGTGGAATCAATTACTTCATTTCTCAATTCACAAGTAATAATATATTTCTCTTGTTCTCCACATTTTGCATCAGTTTTAACTTCTTGAAGCATCACACAGATTTTCAAGTCAAAGATAGCGGTTGATCTTGCGGTGTTTAATGACTATCCAAATACCAAGCTTCCCTAAAGACGGATAATTTTTCCATATAAGACAAATGAGGCATATTGGTAAATCTTTGTTAATATGATAACTTTTTGACAAATGCTACTGGTATATGAAATAGAGGTTTGACGCTTTTAACCAGTATTCCTAAAGAAGGCAAAGTTTGTTGCTAGTTATTTTGCTTATTGTTCATTTCAGTAATTCTTGTTGAAACAAACCTTTTGTGATTATACTATAAATAAAGGTTGGCTTGTGTGCTTACAAATCATTGCTAAAATATTATCCTTCTGAAAAAAGGATAAAGTTTTCTGATGCGCAATATATACATCAATGTTGTATCTATTTGATTTTGTTTGAATAACAAGGCTTATTTTTGTGGATTAAAACAAATGCAACTAAAAGGAAAAAAAGTGATCGGAACGAAAATCTTTGAGCTTTACTCAATTACCTCAGCTAATGAATGCGAGGACACACAATCATCAAGACGAACATATACTCTGTAACTCACAGCATTCATATACCTGAGATACTTTAATAAGATGAGAATTCAAGCAGAAGCCATTCTACTTATATTGACAGTTTCCTTCCTCACTTTTATCATACAAGCTAGTAAACCTTTAATTTCTACAAGTGCAGAAAAGTATTTCTTCTTTCATCCCCTGACTATGACCCTCTAATCCAAAAATAGACCAAATCAGCCAACAACAAATTAATCACTCGCAGTGCGGGATATAAATTATAATTACTTGAGCAAAACAATCTCGTCAATATTTAGCTAGAAGAAAGATGAGATCTTCCAAAAGCAGTATACTTCAAGAACCCAATTTAAGCGTGGTGCCTACCATAGATATGTGCTAACTCGTATTATATTTTACACATCTCCAGTAAATATTCTATTTCAAGTTATTATAGTATCAATGTCAAAGATTGCCAAGAGTAATAACCAATAAGACCTGAATAATGAGCATTTGATCCCAAAGACAACTTCAATAACTATCCATTGTTGAGGCAGCTTAATCGGGTAGTATAGAGAAGACAATAAGGGGGAAAATAACACAAGAGCTCCAAAACAGGCCTGTGAGAGAACATGAATACAAAAGTGGTATAAAATCCACAAAGGAAACGAACTGAAACTTGTATAACTGAGAGAAGAAAAAGTTCAGAAAGGTGAAGAGTGAGAAAATACGATAAAGCAACGACTGTAGCTGTGATTGCTAGGTAGGCTAGGTTAAATTGACCACATAGACCCTATTCTGATCAGCGTTCAATAATAGCCACGAGGGCCATAATAGACAATTCAATATGCAGCTGGTCTAAAATGACCAAATAGCCCTTGGTCGGCAAGCAAGGATGTCGACGGTCTCATGTTTGCTTTAGGGCGTTTCTATATAGTGGAAAATATCTGCCTATGAGAGTGGCAGATGTGCAGGTATCGATCTTCAACAGTTTCTCTACTTTCTTTCCAACTCGTTCTAGAATATCTTTATCGTAGAACTCAGTGGGTAATTGGGGTAGTCTAATTCATATGGCGGTTGATTGGACCTTGGACTTTTTGGGAACAAAAATAGGTTCCCAATTTCGGACTAAGAGAAAATGGCCCATAATGGACCATGGGCCTCCGTGTAAGGCCTTTTCCATGTTAACTTTCTCCAGAAATTTGACTACGAAAAAGTCGCAGCCCAAATCTATGATCATTAGGTGCTCACTGGGGCACCATAATTGTTATAACTTTGGTTTGAGTATGTGACGGGGAATTTTCTTCCTAAATATTTTGATGATCACTAAGATCCTCCAAGAGTGGTAGATTCTCATTTTTTGGTCATGGGTTAGGAGGATTTCCTCTGCATTTTCTTCTTCCAATTGAGCTTTCAGAGCTGCCTCCACTTGGTGGTAGTTTGGATGATAGACGCTTGACTTTGTCAAGTGGTTGTCTCCAGGACTTCTTTGAAGAAGTTCTTCATTGAAGAAGCTTCGATATCCATTGGTGCTACCGTGGGATCCGGTGGATCAGGCGGTTTTCGTAGTGGTGAGGGGAGTGGGTCTTGTACAGGGGGTGGGAGTGGGGCCATGTTAGGAGGATATAATAATTGAAGAGAGAAGTCAGAGCCTCTCTCTCTAGAATCGCACACTATTCATCTTGTTGTTCTTATTACAAATGATCTTTATATTCCCCAATATGAGTAGATCGGAGTTAGAAAATAGGAAGAGTAAGGATTCATTATATGTCCTAATATTTTTCGAATTAGAAAGTAGGAAGAGTATAGAACAAGTATTGTTGTTTTGCAATACGTACAAAATTGAAGAGTAACTTTGATACCAGAAGAAGAACTTGAGATCCTCAAAACAATGAGGCCCTTTGCGGATGGTAAGGCTAAAATCGCATAATTATGAGTCTCTCTTCACATACTAGGTCGCCTTCGGCTTGTGCTAGAACGAGCCCAATAATTTAGGTTCAAATGTGATTTTATTTACGGTTCCTTTATTGATAGATTTCCTAATATGTTTTACTATTATCTTCGACAAATGGAAATAGTTTCATTTTTTTTGTTCCAACAAACTTTAATATTGCTAATATTTATTAGGAAGTTAAATACCTAGTTCTACAACAATAAAAGTAATCATAAAAGCAACTTTGTTTCTACAGATAACAATTATCTTAATGTTAAGTTCTAGATGATACTGTTCAAATTTTTTTGTAGCAAACTCCAAATCATATACCACAAAATAATTAATATGTCTGCTATCTTTTTTCAATTTTTTTCAGGTTGTTCCTCCCTTGTTTTATTTTGTTTTTACTCTATTTGTTTTTCCAATATGTCCTAGTCTCTTTTTTTAATAAAATGCAATTATCCCTCAAAAATAATGCAACGTAAACTTCTATAATTTTCAATGTGATAATATATCTTTATATTCTTTAATATTTCTTAGAATTTGAATATATTTTATTTGATTTTTTCTAAATTTTTCCCTGGTAAATGGTTTATAGTCTTTGATGTTAGAAAGTATCAAACATAGAAATGACAGTCCATATAATAAGCTACAATAATTTTATATTATCTAATTAATAAACAAAATTAGCACACAATTAAATTTAAAATTAAATAGATAATATTAAAATAGTAGTACAGTGAAACAAATGTTAGATAAATAAAGAATGCTAATATAGGTTATGATTTGTTAAAGTAATACCGAGGGAAGAAACGATGAGTTAGGCTGCACCGTGTGGGCTGGGGATCTACTGGGTAGGAAAGAGTGTGATGATGGATAATGACATAAGCTAGGGGTAATTTAGTCAAAACGTTCGAAAGTTTATATATAAGCTACAACAAGATTCCTTTTTAGCCAGTTATATTACTCTATTTGAACTAAAATGACCAAATTGCCCTTTATTTCCCAATGCTGCCTGCTTGTTCCCCCTTATTAATAGAGAGAAAATAACAAATGAGAACTTTCTTCATGTTTCTTTTGATAATAAAATCAAATTACTAAGGGTTAAGGCGTAAGATTCAAAATTCAGTGGATAATGAACTTGTTCTTCTATTCTTCTTCATTCAATAGTTTTTTATCTACGTATAACTGGGTCATACCTTAAATTTCTTTGACACTCTTCTAATAATAACTATATGATAATATATGGTAATTATGATTATAACGTAAATAATGTATTTGGCTATACTTTTCGAGTGAGATGGATAAAGCTTAAATGGCAAGCAGATCAGTTATTAAGGCATTCAGCCTTGTTGCAAACAATAAAATCCTTTCTTCAGTTTGGAGGTCATTGCGATGGGGCAGCTCTTCAAAAATGTCGGTGACAATATGACATAGTGTCATTTATTGTCAATAATAAAGACTATGCATTTTTCAAATTAATAATGCAACCATGTTTTGCACACCCTTGATGTTCTACCACAGAGTTCAACTAATTTAATGTATGTTATTTTCATTTTCGACTCCTCTATTTATGGCATTTCTTGAAAGAAAACGATACCAAACGCCACAGCTGCATTTTAGCTGTTGACAGACCTTTTTTTTTTATTTTTATGTATATAAAAAAAAATCGCCCTTAAAAGCTTTGAATTTTAGCACAGAAAATGCTTTACAGAATTGATTCTGCGCTTTATGGTGTAAACATAGTTGTAAATCTGTAGTCACTAGACTGTAATTCGTGTAGTTACACTGTCACAATTGACAAAAGTAGTACTCCTTATAAATTCCATAAATAACGTCTATGTCTCAATTAATGATCAAAGAAGATTGAGGAGTCTAAATAACATCAACTGCAATGTACGATCGTGGGTTGCTCTGATGGTAAGCACCCTCCACTTCCAACCAAGAGGTTGTGAGTTCGAGTCACCCCAAGAGCAAGGTGGGGAGTTCTTGGAGGGAAGGATGCCGAGGGTCATTTGGAAACAGCCTCTCTACCCCAGGGTAGGGGTAAGGTCTGCGTACACACTACCCTCCCCAGACCCCACTAGTGAGATTATACTGGGTTGTTGTTGTTGTTGTTGTTGCAATGTACGATCGTAACTATAATTTTTTTATATATATTATATATGTCATTTTTACCTGTGGTAACAAATAACATATCTTATTTTTAAGGTTATAAATCGTATTTGTGAAGAAACTTACTTATAAATATTTTTTGGATCACTTCAATAATTTTTTATATTGACGGTTTATGTACTCACAGGGTCAACCCCCACAATTTGTGGATCATTCAGAATTTAATAATCTATACAAATGAGCATTTTTTCTTGACTTTCAATATAATAAGAAAAATAAATCAGAGGGACCAGTACTTATATACTTGTAAAATACTATTCTACTAGGTAGCTGAAGTATGTTATGCTAAGGAAAATGACAAGACGATCTTCTGTTGCATGCCTCCAAAAATAATCAGACTCAAGATTGTCAGATGAATTAGAAAAGAAATATTTTTTGAGATCATGAGCAGGGGCCAAGGCCTGAACATATCGAGGCAAGGTACTGTACTGTACTGTAAAACGGACCGTTTGAAGGGTCTATGAAAAGGACTTAGCTTTCTTTGGTTATAGATTTTGGCTTTATTTTTTATTTTAATTTTTTAAATATTATTTGTTTATGAAATATGATTATGTTTTGAGAAAAAAAATTCAGAAATTTTCAAGTTCCCAAAAATTGCCCTAAACTTTAACTTTTGTTCAAATAAAATGCATGTCCAAACACAATTTCAAAAACTATTTTTTTAAGTTTACGCTAGCTTAAACTAATGGTTTCGGGGAAAAAGAAAATAAAAGAAAGACCTCAGATATTACTTAACCGACACAAGTAACTGGAGCAAAAGTTTTATTCGAAGGACTATTGGCCAATTCGATACTTGAATGATGAAGTAAAACTACTGAACGTATAAATAAAGAAATTATTTTGGTCAAAGACTATTATTGGGGATGTATTGAGTTTTTCATGTGTTTGATACTGTAGAAGTAATTTTTCGATATTCGGTTAGTGGGTGGAGAATACTTTAAGAAAAGTATATACTAAAAATGAGTATTAAATAATATTAGCAAATTTTGATTATTTTGATAAAATTTTCTCGCATTAAAGAATTAATAATATCTACTTAGTTGAAGGGAGTAAAATAAAATTAAGAGTTAAAATGGTTGTAGGGACAAGGACTTTCGCCCTTGAATGAGATAAGTCTTTTTTCTTTTTTGATATTTTTTAACCAAACACTAAAAAATTGTTGAGGTTTTATTTTTAAGATGTAATATTCTTAAAATGAGGGTGAATGGAAAATGGAGGAAAAATAAAATTTTGAGTAAAATTTTAAGTTTCCCCCTCTTAACAATAAGACATTGTCCCATATTGGAAGTGGAAGACATTTTTGGTGGGTATATACATAATTGCTCTTCTTGTAGCTCTTAAAGAGTTAAGAAGAAAGCAAGCCTCGCGCCGTCGTCGTCGCTCGCTCGCTCGGCTCGG
>AWOL01S0022775.1:225366-260197 GCA_000715115.1 Nicotiana otophora
TTTTAACTTCAAACAAAGCAACTGTAAGTGTGATTTGCTACCGAACTTTGTGTTCGCCGAAACACTGGGGTTTGAAGTACCGCTACACCAGTGTGTTATTCGTTCTATCCTGGGAGGAAATAATCCATTACCTTGGGTACTAGGAGGGGATTAAATTCCTTAAGGAAACACTGTGAATTCAGTGGGCTCGAATTTATTATTATTGTTTCATTACGTTAACTTATATTTTGCAGAATTAATATTTATAAATACAGCAATATTGACCGGGAATAACAAAAATAACATCACTGTATAAAATATTTTCTTCAAAAATAATTTGGGTTGCACCAAACACACCGTCATGGCGCTTTCGCGACACCTATAGTAGTATAAGATGGAGAGTAAGAAAATCTCCGCGCATTTGCTATTTTGGGAACAAGCATTAATTGCTTACCAGATACATGTAAATTTTCAAGACCAATAATTTGTTAGTTACTATTCTTTTTCCCTAATTTAAGTGATGTCATTCTCATGATTATTTTGCTATGTCGTTGTAAATAATAATAAAAAGATATCCTAGATCTCTATGTCCATTTAACTAATAAAATGAAGGTTAATTTAGGCAACGTGACAGCTATACAACACCGTTTCTTTTCCAAAATCAACCAAACGACAAAGATCTGTAATTTGTACTAATGAGTATTGACTTTCGAACAAACGGCCTTGTAAAACGTGTCAAGGGGCCGGGCCGGTAGGGTAGAGGAAAAGGGAACCGGCCGGTTTTGGTACCAAGCCAATTTCCAGTTATTTTTTATCGGTTCCGGGCTTCCTCGATGCTAAGTTTAATCGGAACGGTTCCGGTCCGGACCGGGCCGATTTTATTTAATTTTTTTTTTTTGTATTTTGTATAATAATCTTAATTTATATTAAGATAAAGTAAAAATGTAAAACACTAAAAACTAACGTATAAACAGAATGTTTAAATAAATTTAAAAGGCTTTAAAGCCTTATATTTGAAAAATTAATTTAAGATAATACAATGAACATGAAAAAAATATAACTTATAGTATAAGTCTTATAATGGAGTGTTGATAACTTGATATGTAAGGATCAAATTTCAAAGGCTTTCATTTCAAATTTTCATTGCATAATAATACTTCAAATTAATCTAACAAGCTAAAACAATAAGCTTAAATAAGTCTAATAATTTTAAAATAACACCATTGTCTCAAATCAACTTAAATACAAATTTCTGGAGGACGCACAAGACAACTCTTCATATGTCTCCTTAAACAGCCCGTGCCCTCCCACTTTTGACGAACATTTAAGACTCTACCACAGTTCTTGCACTTTACTTTACGAACTTCTTCATTTTCTTCTACCACCTCAAAGTGTTCCCAAATATATGAGCGCACTTTAGAAGTACGGGGCATGATTTAACTTGAATTGAAAATTTGGGTTTGAGAATTGAGAGATGAGTGAAGAAATGAAGAAGATGGGGGGTTTATTTATAGTTTTTCAAAGGACTAAATTAGTAAATAATAAAAGTATTGTTTTTGAAAAAAATGCCTAAAAAAAGAGCTATTCTTGCGAATTAGCCGTTGGGCAACGGTCAAAATGGCAGTTGACCGTTGCCAACGGTCAACTTTATTAAAAAAAAAAATTGAACTAGCCGTTGAATCGGTCTGGGTCGGTCCGGTTAACCGGTTCCCAAATAACTTGACCTTAACGGGTCGTACCGATCCGGTTAACCGATACCAAAATTCTACCCGGCACAAGCCGGTTCCCGTCCCAACCCAGGCCGCCCTCTTACTACCGGGCCGGGCCGGCCTAAATCGATCAGGGCCGGTACGGAACCGGGCCAGCACGACGTTTGACATCTTTGGCTTGTATAGAGAAATGTAACCTCTCTAGTGTTTTGCGATAATGAAGCAAGGAATTAGTGCTTTGGAGTCTTGGACAGACAACTAATTCAAACGTCAGTGACTCATTCATTGACACCGACAGTTTTTTTAGCTATGTAGTGAAATCAAACTGGACAGTGGACACTGGTAGATCTCAGATTTCCTGGATCGGACACCTCAATTAAAGTTTATCACCTATACCCAGAGATGGTGTCGTACACGGTACAGGCGCATCCAATGCACAGCATTTAAGAATTTTACCGTCAAACGCATAAAAATAGGAAATACGCAGCTTCCCTCCTACCATACATAATAAGGAACACCACCAACCAATTCTTAATTTGGAAGCAGGATTTGATCCATTTTCAAGTCGAAATATAAATCCCACTCATGAAATTGCGCTATACTTTTGTTTAAACCTCATCTCTTATCTCCTAATGAATTATTTCAACTCGGACGAAAGGCGGAGCTAAATTACTAGCTACTTTGGTTAGATCTTGTAGTTATATTAAAAAATTCATTTAATATGTATAAATATCTAATTGCGAATCTAGTAACTGAGACTAGCTATAATTCAGTGATAAGTTCATAACCGATAAACTTCAAATTTTGGCTCCGGCTCTAACTCGGACGGCAATCAAAGTTGCATAACAAATCAAGTTGACTAGAAAATCAAGATTCAGAAAGAGATATTGCTGCAATATAGTCTTGTAAACTCTCTCCCACAACATAACAAATACTCCATTGCATATGTAGCAAATGTATATGAATCCGATCAACAACAATGCCACTTCTTTTTATTAGCATGGGAGGTCTACAATAACTAAATCTAGATCAGGGACAAACTCTCTAACAGTAGTAGATATCCATGAACACGAAATTAAGCAAGAAGGAAGGCAACTAATTTACTAATACTAAAATTTACAATATACCAGTTTGACTATATTGCCATATAGTTTCCAAAACTAGAACTGCATCAAAGACATGCTAAGACAAAACCATACCTTAACTAGAAAATACCAAGCTACCAAAATACTGAGTCATTTCAAAATGGCAGGCTCTTAGAAGTTGAGCTTGATGTGAGGGACTTCAAATGATCAGAAGGAACAAATTCATGGGGTAAGTTAGCCCTTTTCACTATCCTTTTCATGTTACTCTGCAAGCTCTGTTGAACTAATTGCTTCACTGCTTTTTTCTCTTCACTCATCATATCATCATCCATCCGATCTTTCGATTGAACACTTGAAGAATATGCCGTAGAAGCTTGTGGGGCAGATATCGTCGCGCCCACACCACCACCTCCATAGTTTTCAGAAACTTGCTTCCCTTTGTCCACCCTCAAGGATTCCAAGATTCTGGACGCCCGCTTTTGAGCCAACGTGCTGCCTAGAAGGGTCAATTCGAGCAGGGCTGAAGCAACTCCAGCCTCAATCATTGTCTGTCTATCTCCGTATGACTTGTGAGCCATCACCATCAAAATATATGATGCTTTCTCTTGGCAACCTGGTGCATCCGTCCAACTCAGAATATCAATCAGCATGGAGAAGACATCACGTACACTACTAATTGCCTTCCGGGCCTCTGCTACTGATACTACATTGCAAAGAATGGACAGAATTCTCTCGGTTACATCCATATCTCCCAATTTGTTCATGAGATACGGTATGAGATCGCTCTCAAGTATGGGGAAAACGTTCAAAGGCGAGATGGAAAGGTTGTAAAGCGCTCGCAACGAGTCTTGTCTAGCTTGACAACTGTTTGTGTTCTCCACATTCTTCAGAGTTTTCACCAGAAATGCAATTGCTCCAGATGAACCAATTATGGGTTTATTGGAGTCCAACGCACTCAATCCAAGAAAATTAGCAACTACAGCTTCAGCGACCTCTGGGTTTGGAAATTCAATTACTACTAGCTTGAGCATCTTGTGAACAGCCCCTGCCTTGACGATGGCTGCTTTATTTCTACATTTAAAAACGAAAAATAGCAAAAATTAGCTACCATTGTTATGTACTTCTACTATACTAGAGAATGGATTTAAACTATATGCACCGAATGTGTAACAAAAAAATTTACACCATCAATAATTTAACTTGTTAGCAAGTTACTTACAAATAACATCGTCAGCATAGAACTTAAACTCGACTAGAATAAAGCAATCGGTATACTGAATCAAGCACAATGAAAATCAATAAAACTTACGCATCATTGCCAATTCCAAGGTTAAGCAGAGCATAGAGAGCGGCGATCTGAGAAACGGAATCTTCTGAATCAAGCAATGCTATGAGCGGTGGAATCGCTCCGAGCAAAGCAAGGGTGGTTCTGGCGTCGGAGTCCTCTTTAGTAAACCGCCTGACCTCCTTGGCTCCTTCCAAAACGGCGTCGACGTGGCTACTCTGTAAGCGTTTGACTACTCCCTTCAACTCCTCCAACATTTGCTCCTTTCGCCGGACGTCTTCTTCGTTCTCTGACGACTCCGAAAGCCTCAACAGCTCCGACAACCTGTCGGATCCGGCAGGTTTCTTCTGTTTTACGTTGCGTTCACATTCAGATCTTAGGTTGACGGGATCGACAGGTCCCGGTCCCGGCGGTGGCTGATCGGAAGGAGACTTGGAAGCACGCTTGTGACGTCCGCCGCCACCGCAGCGGAAGGCGTCGAGGATCATGCGGCGGAAGGAAGCGCGAGAAAAAGAAGACCATATCTTGAAGTGATCAGGTCCGGGAGGAGTGGAAGAAGGGCGGTCGAGGACGACCGATGCCACGTCATTTCCGCGATGACACTTGCCCATTCTAGTTTTCAGCAATGCTGCATTACACGACGATTGATTGTTACCTCGGGGACGGAGAACGGAGGCGCGTGTTTCTTACTTTCTCCGAACTAAACAAACTCTAAAAGTAGCAGCAGAAGAGCTAGCGCACTACTTAGGTGTGCACAAGGAGTGGAGAATGCAGCGCTGTGCTGTGGAGTCTACTATATTTATATTATATGATTGAATTATTAAAAAAAGAAAGAGAAAGAGGGACAGTGACAGTGTGGAGGAAAGTAATAATAATGGT
Organism: Nicotiana otophora; assembly: GCA_000715115.1. Classification (NCBI taxonomy): domain Eukaryota; kingdom Viridiplantae; phylum Streptophyta; class Magnoliopsida; order Solanales; family Solanaceae; genus Nicotiana; species Nicotiana otophora. The sequence continues at coordinate 230,304 of AWOL01S0022775.1, forward strand.
GTGGAGGGAAGAGAAAGTAGTTGGAAAAAAGGGAAGAATGAAGAGGCATACACCGTCTAAAAGAAGCCATTTCCCAGTACACCACCGACCCCAGTCTCCCAAATTAAAAAAAATCTTCTTCGCCATAAATTGTTGTTTTTTCTTCCCTTTGAGTAAAGTTGGACATGAATGTTTCAATGCCAAAGTTAGCAGTTAGCACTTTGCTTGGCACTTTTGGACGAGACAAAATCGTGGGTAGTCATTTGGTTACAAATTATGTTATAGTGCCATAATTATATGTGAAAATTACGCGACAACAAATGTTGTATTAACCCTTCGGAGTTGCCCAGTTGGTTTGGAGGATGGCCATCCGTACGGTCTACGGATAACCTGGGATCGATTCCTCCCTCAATGCCTTCTGTGTTGAACATGTTGCACATGGCTTGCCTAGTGCGGTTTACGTCCCTTGTGTGGTTTGCACGTGTCACGATCCAAACCGAGGGCCGCGACGGACACCCGGTACCTTACATAACCGAGTACCAACATAATGTATCTTTCGTATCATTCCATCATGGGTAAATGAACCGAAGTAAAGCATGAGGGAATAAACTTAATTTTACACATGACATACTGGCCTATAAGACCCAAAACGATCACTCGTACACTCAACATAGGCCGACAAGGCCATATAATATTTTACGTACATGACATCTGCCTACAAGCCTCTAAGAATACATAATTGTCATAAGGGTCGGGACAGAGCCCCGCCATACCAAACAATACATGTCTAAAGCATACTGACCAAACAAGCAACTCCGGAGTAAATGGAGCACACCAACACCTTTCGCTGAGCTAATATCCTACTTGGTCCCCAGGCAAAGGGGCGTCAATACAAATAATGTACCGAGTATATAAGGAATGAAAATCAGTAAATAATAGACATGGGAGAAACATGTAGTAAAAAACTCGACATGTACGTCTGCATAGTTATGCGAATCATTTCATTTTTATAATGTCATGCATATGCATATAAATGTCATACCATGCATAGGTATATACATTCATAACATCATCAAGCCTCTGAGGGCATCCCATCATATCATTTCGGCCACTATGGGCAAATCATCAACGTATACCAGCTGATCAGGTGGTGGTCTGTATATAATGTCGTAACATTTTCCCATATATATACATTCATAACATCATCAAGCCTCTGAGGGCATCCCATCATATCATTTCGGCCACTATGGGCAAATCATCAACGTATACCAGCTGATCAGGTGGTGGTCTGTATATAATGTCGTAACATTTTCCCATATATATACATTCATAACATCATCAAGCCTCTGAGGGCATCCCATCATATCATTTCGGCCACTATGGGCAAATCATCAACGTATACCAGCTGATCAGGTGGTGGTCTGTATATAATGTCGTAACATTTTCCCATATATATACATTCATAACATCATCAAGCCTCTGAGGGCATCCCATCATATCATTTCGGCCACTATGGGCAAATCATCAACGTATACCAACTGATCAGGTGGTGGTCTGTATATAATGTCGTAACCTTTTCCCATATCCCATATATATATATATATATATATATATATATATGCGTATATAACGTTGTATGGTCATGGGTCAATGTACATGTATAAATGAATGCAATGCATGAGAAGTACGTCAATAAAATCTCTCGGAACGTCATAACACCATTATACCTCTGATTAATATCATGAAACAAACTTTATCAACTTACGTATTTTCTGAGACTCATGAACAGACGATAGAATAATAAGACATATGGGAATTCAAGAACATAGGCATCTCTACTACTTCTATGAATAGAGTCATTTATGGAATTTGTGCATTTGCTCGTTTCGTTCGTGTCGTATAGATCATACCAAAAAGAAAGAAGATATAGCCTTAACATACTTGGAGTAGGGAAAAAACCCGTACGATATTCTTGAGAAAAGTTGCACTGTACTCACTTATAATTGCAAAATCTCACGTTGATTAAGATGCTAAGAAATCTCGTTGGAATTTTTGTTTCAAGAAATCTTGTGGAAATCTCGTTGGATTGAGGTTGCTAACGTTGGAATCTTTGTAGGAATTGTTGAAGACGTTATGAATTCCCTTCATATATTCTCACATCTGTTTTGCAATCTTCATAATAGGTAGAACACTATAAGATCACTTACTTGCATATCTTAAGGCCAAATGAAGCCAAAAATACCAAACTTCTATGTATGGCTTTACACGTAAGTGTCTTGTGTATAAGACCTTAGTTGGCCACCTTTCAATCTAGGTGTACGAGTCACTTAATTCGAAGGAGGGGGGTTGCCACGTAGATGAAATAAATCCTTATCCAACAATTCCCTAATTAATTAGGTAATATCTCATTATCTAATAATTAATCAATTATTCACATAATTAAAAGTTATCTCAAATTAATTAAAATCCTACCCGCTTTTAACATACATTATAATACATACCATCATGGTCATGTGGTACCTTGTATGGCACTAATCCATAAATCTCGGGTATTATAGCTCGGACCATATTTTATCCCAAATTGTCAAATTTCGATGAAACTCGTTCTCTTTGATTCATTTACCCTTTCACCTTCACGAATTTACTCATCATTTATTTGAAATTACATAATGCTTATAATCTCCAAATAATCTTGTCCTTGAGCTGATGTCAATTATCTTACGACAAATTCAACGTACAATATTACATGGTGTGACATCGTCGTAAGAAATTATTCTGGAGCGTAACATCGTCGTAATAAACTACTGCAGAGCGTAACATCATCGTAATAAATTACTGCGGAGCGTAACATCGACGTAATAATGCGAGGCGTAACAACAAGCTATTACACGGGGGAGGTTTACCCAGTGCGCACAAAGTGCTCACCCAAAGGACAGAGGTTGTGACAGAGGTTGTAGCGGCTGCGCGTTTTCCCTCTTACTAAAAAAAACAAAACAAATGTTGTATCATTTGTATATATTCTTGTGTTTCGCCTTGGTTATACAATTGATACATATTGTATTCGTTGCACGAATGAATATAATTGCGCGGACGAATATAGTTGATACACATTGTATTCGGTGCACGAACGAATACAATTCACAGTTATACGTTTGAATACAAGTGATACAATTTAGCAACAATTAAATAATAGCTACATATGATAAATAGACAAATTATAGTTACTAGGAACTAAACTATAATAGTTTATGAAAATTCTTCTAACTATATTACAATGAATAAATAATTATTCGGTTATCTGTATACTATGGGATAACATATACGGGCCTCCTCAAACTTACTATTTTTTTCCTTCACTTATATACATTTGCTTTTCACTTTTTTTTTTCCAGAAGGTTGATTCATTACCTTAAAAATGAGATACATAACGTACTAACGAGCGCAAAGTATAACACAAAATTAATGCTCGCTAGTCAAAGACGATATAGTAAAATTATCGTCTCCACATGAATTGAATTTAAACAATGTTCGAATAGTTTCTTAGTTCACTGCTATCCATGACGATCAATGTTTTGATTGGAATGTTTATCAACTAAAAGTAACTACTAAAATTAAAACAACTATCAATTGATCACTAAAAATAAAAATTGAGCAACACAGAAATATCAGTGCAAGAAGTAAGGGCGATTGACTAGACATATGTAAGACAATTAACTCGGGATAGTTTATAATACTGTTGATTCTCGCGAATTCATCAGATTATTAGATTACACTTGAAGTTAAGGTTCCTCTTTCGATTAAACTTTAATTTTCGGATATAATCCAATTGAAACACGACGAGCAAATGCTATGAGTATAATGATGGTTTTAGTCTAAATGGTAACTTCTCACGAATATTTTTCTATATCCTAATTCAATTAAAAATTCAAGAGGCTCTTTCGATTGCCTAGATGAATCAGAATTTAAACTAGAGCATAAGATGCGAAGAACTTCAATATCAAACTCCTCTTCCGATCAAGCAAAAATAATGAACAACTTCACAATACAATTCAAAACTCCATAAATAAATTCAAGCAATTATCAAGAATCAAATACCTAGTCAAATTAACAATACACCATATCTGTAATAAACCTAAGGGAAAACAACTCCATAATAGTGAAATTACCACATATAAAATTAAGTAAGAAAATATGAATTCAATCCAAATTGGGTACTGAGTTGATGGAAGAATGATAAATTCTTGTGTCTTAGAGTCTCCATTTCTTTTCTAATCTTCCGTAGGTCAAAAGTCCCTCAAAATCGTATTTTAGTGTATTTATACTATGTAGAAGTGGGTCCGAACGGAACTCCCCTTTATAGGCTGAAGTGACAAAACTTGACAAATTGCACAGGCGCGGCGCGCCCTGCGGCTCACCATGCGCCGCGCCAATGGAGAAGTTAAGAGAACAAAATTATGTCAGACATCTTTAGTTGCATTGCCGCGTCACGCCCCATGCGGCGCATTAGTGCAACAAGTCTTAGAGTGGGATTTTTTCTCACTTTTTGATATCCAAACTTGGTCCTCGACCCCCGAACATGACCCCGAGTTAATTTATTGGATTTTTACTCATACTTCAAAGCAGGAGCGGGCCTACGTTGGGGGAAGGGCGGTCACCAGAACCTGTTAGTCTCGGCAAAAAATTATATATAAATTATATATATATATATATATAAAGTGAAGACGCCTTAAGTATTTTATGCTCCCCCACTAAAAGCACAAAAACTGGACAGAGGCACTGGTTTGTAGGATTATTTAAGTACTTATGCTTACTTGATGATCCAAGTTCGAATATGGGCTCATACAATTTATTTTTATTTGTTTTTAAAGTGGTGCCCCTGCAATACTCAAATCCCGGGACCGCATATGCTTTAAAGCTCAAAATTATTCAATTTAACTCCAAAATATCTTCTTAACTCATAATTACCTCTTACAATGCATACAGCACGCAATAAGTGCAAATCATCATCAATTAAACTCAAACACGAATAAAGTACAGTAATTATAATGCAAAATACGACTAAAATACGGGTTACTAACCTACCATCACGTACCATATAAAAGTTTACGGTGCAACCGTTATATTTTAAAGTAAATAAGAAATGAAGTCAATATTTCTTTGAACTTTTGTGTCGTATTCCCTTTTAAGTTTCATTAGTAGACTTAACCTCAAAGTGTATTTATTATTGTACAAATGCCATCTTCTTGTTTAAGTGTGTTCAATGATGGTGGATTATCTTAAAAATATAATTTTCACCACCTAAATGTATGTGGTTTGTTGAACTAATATTTATATCACAATTACTGATTCGAAAATCAGATTAAAAGCTTGAGCGTTTAAAAAATATTGAATAATATTTTCGAGAACCTATTTGAAGTTGAATGTTGAATTCTAGCCACTTATTTTTGGACTACACCTTTGCAAGGTTAAATATAGCCCACTTAGTTGCAATATATGTGTATTAGTTATATTTATGTCTAATTTTCCCTATTAATTATTAGTTACATTTCAGCTACACAATAAGTACTAGCTCTAAATTGATATAATTCTTTCTATTAAACCTATATGGATCTTATGCTTTTACTAATAATTAGCCATACATTACACACTAGACAAGGAATAAATTAATAAAAATGATGTATAATGATCTTATAATTATAGTTACGAGTAGGGGTGGCCATATATCGGGTAAAACTGATAACCCGAACCGTTAATTATTTATTGGGTTATCGATATTGGGTTAATGGGTTAACGGTTCGGTAACGGTTTAGAATTTTTCACTATTGGGTTATCGGTTCGAGCCTCGGTTTGGCAGTTTTGTTATTGGGTTAACCGATAACCCAATAAGGATTAACGAAATTAATACTTTACTCTTAAGTATATACATGTGCGGATATGCTAAGGCTTCATTCTTTCCTATTCTTTCTCATCCTCAACCGCATTCTTCATAGTTCAGACTCTTCACTCTTCAGTTGCTTCGCAATTCACATTTCTCAACCGCATTCTTCAGCTTCATCTTCATTCTTCGTGTAAGTTTTTAGTTGCTTCATCTTCATCTTGGGTTGCCTACTTGCCTTCATCTTTATCTTCAGTTGATTCAATCGTTTATTGATTTCTAATCCATCTTCGTGTCGTTTTTTCTAATCAGTTTATTTTTGAGTTGCCTACCCAAATCGTTATGCTCTATTTTGATTTTCCATCACAACTAGTAGGGAACTAATTTGCTCAAGTTCCTTTATCCTTAATAATAAATTTTGAGTTTGACCATTAAGAATGAAAAACTTTTGAGAATAGGCGTTTTACCCCTTTTAGTAATGCGACTGACTCCAAATATGTCGGGCCAATTGATTTTGGATGATAGATGGCTAAACAAAAAGGAAAATGTATTTGCGGTTTTCGAATTTTTATGTGTTTCTCGCTAATAAATTGATTTTTTTCAATGGTTTTTGCCTATTGTGCCCTAGGTTTGGCCAGTTTGTTGACTGTTGAATTCAACTTATCTGTTTTATGCAAAATTTCAGATTAGATTAGACTTTGGTTAACTATTCCAATGTGCAACACACTAATTACTTGAATGTAGTTAACAACTAATCCTGTACTTATTCATACTCATTGTCTACATGGAACTCATTTAACAATTTCAAGTCAAGTTTAAGTTGGTCTTCCACGTTAAGCACTCCTAGTGGTATGCAAAGGATTTGTGATGATATGATAATTGTATATGTTGCTCCAACTAAGTCTTGTACTAGGAAATCGTAGAATCAGCTTTAAGAATGAAAAACTTATGAGAATATTAATTGTAAAATCACAGAGAAAGTAGGTGTAGGATAAATGAATATGTATTTTGTTCAGTTGCCTTATGTATAGATTTTTCATCTTAAGTTGCCTTATGTCTAGATTCTTCTAATTCGTTTTTAAGATGTTGTCGCCTCGCTGCTTGATTTTTTTAAAATTCAAACTCATATTGACACAAATGCATGGCTAAAAATATCATAATTGATAAGGTGATTGATGAAAGTGGAGCTTCTAATTCAAATGCAACAGCACAATCTCAATCAGTTCAATCGACAGTAAGGAGTCAAAGATAAAAATAGGTCTCATGCATGAGGTCATTTTGACCAAATTATTGTTTCGGAAGGAAATCAAAAGGGTACCTGTAAATATTGCAAAAGAGAATATTTTGCGAATACAAAAGATAATGGTACGAAATCACTGTTTACACATATAACCAATTGCAAAAAAATGCCTTTAGATGTTGCAAAAAGTCAATCAAAACTAGCCTTTCAACCTGTTCCGGGGGTAATAAGGGTGATATAGCTGTTGTTCCTTGGAAATTTGATCAAGAACAATGTAGGAAAGCTTTGTGTCGTATGGTGATAGTTGATGAACTTTTTTTTAGCTTTGTTGAAAAGGAAGGTTATATGAATTTTATGAAAGTTGCACAACCCTCGCGTGAGGTGTATGGCTCATATTATGAATCTTGTTGTTCATGATGGTATAAAAGAATCAATTATGTTTATTAAACGTATTATGCAAGCAGTGAGATATATCAGGCAGTCTCCTGCTAGGTGAAAAAAGTTTCAGGAATGTTGTGATGAAGAAAATCTAATTAGGAAATCTTTATGTTTGGATGTTCCTACAAGGTGGAATTCTACATTCTTGATGTTGAACAAGGCTACTGAATACGAGAGTGTAATTTTAGAATATACTAATCATGATATTGGCTTGTCACATCATCTTGAGTTTGTTGATATTGTGGGTGGAAGTCCTGCAGGTACACTTTTGAGTAGTGATTGGGAGGATGTAAAGAAATTGACAAAATTTCTTGAAATCTTTTATAAGCTCACTTTAAAGGCATCTGGCTCACTTTATATTACATCAAATCATCATTTTCTTAAAATTTGTGAAGTTGATGTTTACTTGAAACAATTGATATTAAATGAAGATGTTATTTTGGGTTCAATGGCAAAGAAGATGAAGGAGAAATTTGATAAGTATTGGGGTGATCCAGAAAAAATGAATAAGATGATTTTCATTTCATGTGTTTTGGATCCTCGGCACAAGTTTGATTCTGTTAGCCTTGCACTTGCGAAGATGTTTGAAGAAAAAGGGCCAATTATCGCGAAGGCAGTGCATACATACATGACTTCATTGTTTGATAAGTATTAAAGTCTTATTCAAAAAATAAAGGTTGTCGTCTTCTTCATGTCTATCTAACTCTTCATTGAACAGAATGAAAACTTCTACTTCTATCGCTTTTAGCGAATACTATTAGTGTCCAAAGCAGAGGAGCTTTTGGTTCTTTCTTTGAAAAATTAAAAAGACATAAAACTGGGATTGGAGGTTCAGATTCTAAATCAGAATTGGAAAAATATCTTACAGAAGAAGTTAAAAATGAGATAACAAACTCTAATATATAGCTTTGATGGAAAGTAAACTCACCTAAATTCCCCATTCTTGCTGAGATGGCTCAGGATGTGTTATCTATTCCTATTTCAAGTGTTGCATCCGAATGTGCATTTAGTACCGGATGGCGTATTCTTGATTTATTTAGGAGTTCATTGACTCCTAAATTGGTGGAAGTTCTAGTGTGCCTTCAAGATTGGTTTCGGAGTGACCCATTACCTGTAAGTGTTGAGGAAGATTTAGATGTTCTCGAGCAACTAGAACAAGGTAGCAATTTTTTAATTTGTTTGGTCGTATATTATTTTTATAAATAGTTTATTTAATATTTTTGTTGTTTGAATTGTTAATATATTTTCTCATAGATTTTGCCAAACTTGGAAACGAACCTTGCGATGATGATGTGTAGAATTTTAGATAGTTGTGAGTTAAAATTTTGGTAAGTTAATTATTCAACTTATATAACACATAGTATGTTTACAAATATTATTTGACTTAATATATTTTTTTTTTAATGTTTAATAGGTGTAACCATGCCTTGACTTTGTGGTCTCAAAGCTATCTCACATGTTTGGAGTCACTACGAAAGGATTGAAGAAGGTGATGATGAATGGTGAAAAGTAAGATGTAGTCATTGTCATCTTGTTTTATGTTATAATGCACGAGAAACTGGTATTAAGTACTTAATGAGGCATGTTGAGCATTGTTTGGAGCGCAATTTGGTGAAGCCTATAAGGATTGAGTAGTTGTTGTCTTGTTAACTTGAATTTGAATTATTAGTATTATGTTTAGACTTGTTAATCTTAAAGTGAAATTGCTACTACTTTGTATTGTTATTAATGTGTTTGAACTATTGGTTGTGTTTGATTCTATCGATGCCATCCCTACTCTTTCAAACAATTGGACAACTGTTTGTAGTGTGAACTATTAGTTGCAGATTTTATGGCTTAGCAGCAACATTATGTTGATGTTTGTAGTGTTAAAAACTGGAAAGTTGTAGCAGCAACATTATGTTGAATATTAGTTGCATATTCTCTGTTTAATGTAGTGTTTGATTATGTTTGTTGCAGATTCTTTGTTCAATGTAGTGTTGATTACGTTGAATATTAGTTGGCGATATAAAGTTGTTTTAGCATAATTAGTAAGACATGCGATACAACAACTGTATTGCAGGGGTCAGATTAAGTCAAAGCTAGTAGGAAGATTAGCACAATTAGTTGTGTCCATTGTCCATAACCGATATAAAACTGTTTTAGTTGTGGCCAGAAACGAGTTTTAAAACTGTTTCACTCTTTTTTTTTGCTTAACTCTAGATTGAGTTATCTTATCGGGTAAACCGATAACCGATAACTAATATCTTATCGATTATAATATTCATAACCGAACTGAACCGACTGATGCCCACCCCTAGTTACGAGACTCCATCACATAAAGAGAATCACTTTAATTATTTTAAGATTATAGTATATCGGGTAAATTTATTAAACAATATTAATATGATTTATCTTGTCATATATTGTGCGGTCATATTCTAATAAATTTCACATTTGTAATCACATGATATAAGCTTTCACAATATCAAACCAAAAAAAGAAGAAAAACTTACACAAATGTCCCAAATAAGTGTCAACTTACCAACCTCTAGCCATTAGTGAGAGACTTACCAAAACTAGTCAAACACATATAAAAATTTAAAAACCAAATAAATAAAGTTCTTTCTCTCAAAGAATCACATGCAAAAATCTCCTTCCATATTTTTAAGCGTGATTAGCAACATTAGATGCAAGACGAAAAAGAAATTTCATGGATGAGATAGCAAATAATGTGATGAAATAAAAATAAAAATACAATATTCCAAAAATCTAAGCAAAAAAAAAACTTTTTTTCAATGGGTATAGTTGAAATTCATTGAAAACATATAGATAAGTCAATATACAAAATTTGAGTAAGATTTGAGGTGATTTGGACTGGTTTTGTATCAAAATTCGTAATTAAATCGAGTTCAATTTTTTTTTTTGCGACACATGTATCACGCATACATCTCACACACATGTATACATGCGATACACAACTGATATAAATATGATACATATGTGATACACAAATGATACACAATGTGATACACATATTATTTTTTTTCATGTTCAATTTTTACTTCGAATTTTTAATTCAAACCACCTCAAAATTTCACCAAATCATCCCAAAACTGAGAATCCTTTAGATGTACCCAATTTATTCTAATAACACCCACTCAAAAGAAAGTAAAAAGTTGATTTTTTTGCTACAAATAGCTAATTGGCTAATATTAGTAATATTTGGCTAATATTAATAATATTTTATGAATTAGTCAATTTTTGTAATGAGCTACTTATAAATGGATATAACGGTCGGTTTAAAAAAAAAGAAAAAGAAAAGCTTTAACAATAACATTACCATTTAGCGATTGAGTCAGCTCGATAAATTTACTTTTTCGTCTCGAACAAAACGTCGTCGAACCTCATTTTTCATTTTTTTTTTTTGACAAACCCCAAAAAGCAAAAAGGGTAAATAAAGATTTTAGAGTACCTCAAATTAGGAAAGGAAAAGAAATATCCAATCTCCTTAAATAATTTTCCAAAAGAAGAGGGGTTGGTCGAGATTTTAAGAACCAAAGGGGGAGGAGAATTATAATACGAAATTAACTAAGTACCAAAATAGAGGAACTGAAGTTCTCACTCTTGTTGTGGTGGGAAAGTGGAAATTAGCATACATCAGTTCCCTCTTATTCCTTACGTTCAATTCAGCAAATCTGTGCTCCCAACGGCATTTGTCGCTTTCCTCTGGCGTGTCCTTTTCTCTTTCTGGCATATATACAAACAGATACCAGGTACTTCATTCCCTCTTTGTTGTAATCTAAAGGAGTTCTGTATAAACTCCAAGCCCTAGTCCCATTTCATCCATTTTTCCTTAGAATTCTAACTCACATTTTAGTTTGTGTTTGATTTCACGGCGTTAACGTTTAAAGGTTTTTTGGTGCTTTCCACTACTCTCTTTTTATATCCTGTTTGGACTGGAAATAACGAAGATTCCGTTCGCCTGAATTTTGAGGAGGACCAAACGTGTCTGTGTTTAATTTAATTCAACTCAGTTCATTCTTCCTCTTTTTAAGTTTAGGACTTTTGATTGGATGCTGGCTAAGGGTTGATCTTTGTGTATTTTTTTCCCTCCTCACTCCTTTGTTTGATTTCAGCAAAAACTGAGATTCATATAGCCCGAATTTTAGAAGAGAAGTAAACATTTCTATGTTTTGCTTAATTCAATTGATTTTCATGCCATTTGGTTTGTTTTGTTGTTCTTGTTAATGATAGAAACTTTTTTCGTTCTTTTGTTTTCCTTTGTTGCTGTTGTTATTATTATTTTTATTGGTAGAAGTTTGAATGTGTATAAATTTTTTTGGGCGGTCTCCTCATCTTTTGTGTGAATGCAGAAAATGGCTAGCTTGGTGGAGAGGCTTCGTGTGAGATCAGATCGCAGACCTGTCTACAATTTAGATGAGTCTGATGAAGAAGCTGAGAAGCCTGGAAAGTCTGGGACTAAGAAGCAGGAAATTGAGAAAATTGTTCGATCTGATGCGGTAAATTGCTTGTAGATTGGGGATTGTTTAATTCTTTTACCGTTTCTTTACTTGGCATTTTCCGAAGCAGGGTTCTTTCTTTGGATGGTACAAGTCATTTCATTGCATCTACAAGACTACAACTGTGAATTTCATTTAGAAATTTCTGTTGTATATTGGACCGTTATTACTAATTCTTTTACCATCTCTTTCCTTTACTTCCCCCCCCCCCCCCCCCCCCAATATAGCTCTTCCAGCCAACATTACTATTAATTTTTGTGCGTCTATGTGTGGGAATCATCTTCAGAAATCTATTTTCAGCTTTAAGATATGACTTAGAGAGACTAGACACGACTTGGGCTTTAGCTTGTTTGTTCATCATGGGGAAAGTTGTACCTTTTGCTATGTCTGCTGACTTAATCATAGTTAACTTAATCCAGCTTGTGTGTGTGTGGGCTAGTGAAATACATGTTTATACTGTTTTCTTGAAATTGTTAGAATGGCAACACCGGAGTCAAGATCAGTTACAAACTTTAGTAATTGAATATGCTCGTTCCTCTGTTTCATGGTGTCTGTAAAAGACTGATTGTAGACTGTGGTTGCATCCTTTTTTTTAATCGGATGTCCCCAAAGGGGCCTGATTGGTTCCTTTCAGATTTGCTGAATTCCTTCTAAGTGTAACTGCTGCACCTTGATCTTCTATTAGGTACGTTTCTTTGCTGTTGCCTTCTAATTTTTTGTAGAAGGATATGCAGTAGAGGAGAATGCATCACATGCTTGCAGTAGGAATAACCAATCATCCTATCTAGCATCATAGCATCCTCCAAGATGAAGAGTTAGGATCACTGTCTCTTATTATATACCCGATGACTTTCATGAAGAGGAACTGATTTTGAGGACTATCACGGTCGGTCAAGCTAGTAAAAATTTGGACCATTTGAATATATATAGTCAAAAATGAAAGAACAGGCATTCTTTCAAGGTCAATGGTTCGTCTCAACTTTGTCCGCTAATTTGGAAGATTGTATCTGGTGATGGATGCATGTTTAATTTTGTTTCAGCGGAGATATCTTGTAGCGTGCAACTATAAAGTGGAAGACTAACTTGTGAAATGTCACAAGAATACAAGAAATGATATCTAACATACTTTAAAAGAAAACCGAGACCGACCGTTATTTTTTTTCTTTCTTTGACAGTGTGATTTAAGTGTGCGGTCATGAAAGGAAATTTATTACTCCCTCAGTTTCAATTTATGTAACGCTGTTTGACTCGGCACGTAGTTTAAGAAAAAGAGAATTTTTTTTAAAAATTTGTGGTCTTAAAAGCTGAAAAGGTAAAAGCTTTTGTGGGGCTTTTAATTTTTATGACTATAAAAGTTTCTCATTAAGGGTAACTGGAAAGTTTAAAGTTAAATTATTTCCAAGTATATAAATGCGTCATTCTTTTTGAAATGGACTAATAAAGAAAGTGTGTCACATAAATTGAAAAGGATGGAGTATATTTAAATGTTATTCTGTCTGTACTAATTTTGTATAACTCTCGTCCTTTGTTAGGATGCCTCAAAACTCTATTCTAAGGGGCCATTTTTTAATGATTAAACTGTTTGAATGTAATTATTATTATGTTGCATTTAGATATGAATACAGAATGATTAAGTCTATTTGTTTTCTCAATTTCGGAATGTATATAAGTTATCTTTCTTATAAAATTAATAAATATAAAATCAAATAAAATTATTTAAACATCATATCCACTAATTATTAGGTTGTAAGGTGGCGATTGGTGGTGGCAGGTGGTATTTGGTAGTGATGGCTGATGGTGGTGGTTGTTGTCTGGAAAGGGTGGTGACATTGATGGTTAGCCGTGGTGATGTTGGTGCTAGTGGCTGGTGATGGTGGAAGCGGTTGGTATGGTAGTGACTGGCAATGATGGTGGTTGGCAGTGGCGGCGATGATTGTTGTGATGGTGGTGATGGCTGATTGATTGTGGTGGTTGCTGGCTGGTGGCTGACAGTGGTGTTTGTGGACAGAGTGGTGGTGAAAAATCATCTTTAAAAATCTTTGAATAGCTTCTTAATAATTTAAGACTTTGGAAGGTCGGAATGATTCAGGTCAATTCAAACCAATTTAGTGGTTAAATCTTAAAAACAAACAAATGCACTTAATCATCTTAGGTTCGAACAAGTTAAATTCAGCATCCATTAAGTGCAAGCAAATGGAGCCTAAATGAAACCGGGGAGAGAGAAATAGGAGAGTTTTTGAGAGGATTGAGTCTCCGTTTTCACATCTTAAGAATAGTCTTTTATCTTTGATCGCTTTTTGGTGCACACATATAGCCCCTACGTGTGTAGAAGATTGGGCGTCTTTTGTAGAGAATCATGTTCTGATGTAAATTCTCTACTTTTTGGTATACTTCTTGTATGCGAGAGTTTTTTCTCCCTTTTGATTAATACAATTTACCTTATAAAAAAAAATGAAACTGTTCTTTCACTAATTACTTGAATTTATGTATTCATGAATTTGTATATTTATGTAACTAATCATGATTGAACTTTGATTTTGTTCTATCAATCAAATTAAATTTTTTACAACACCTACATCAATATTTCGTATAATTCATATGGGAGCTTTCAGTTTAACACTGTGTCAAGCCAAATCATGATATGCTATATGCAATAGTTTGATTATCAGTTGTGAAGCCCTCTATTTGTTGGCCATTCAGTCTGTTACTTAATTCAATCACACGTAGTGGTTTTTAGGATAAATCAATCCTTTGTTGGGTTGTCAACAACAACAACAAAAAACCTAGTGTAATCCCACAAGTGGGGTTTGGGGAGAGTAATGTGTACGCAGACCTTACCCTACCTTGTGAAGGTAGAGAGGCTGTTTCCGATGAATTCATTTTGATTGAGCATCTTGTCTTCATATGTGCTTTAGCATAATCATACATATAGTATGTCTTTCACAAATGAATAATAGTAGCATAATGTTCTCATTTATTTATAATTTCTGCCGAACCCAACTTTATAGGTCAGATAGTAAAATTGAAAGTGTTCTTAGCAGTTATGTTGTAGAAAACTTGAGGAATGTGAATTTTTGTTAGCTCCTTAGTATTAGCCTGGACATCTGTATTAGAGCTGGCATTATTCCTTTTTGCTATAACTCTTTTGTAACTATTATATATCTTCTTGATGCCAGCAATGAAATCAATTAACAACAACAACAACAAATCCAGTATGTTCCCAACAGGTGGGGTCTTGGGAGGGTAGTCTGTACGCAGACCTTATCCCTACCTAATGCAGGTAGAGAGACTGTTTCCAATAGACCCTCGGCTCGGAAAGGGTGAGAGGAAGAAGAAGAAGAAATGAAATCAATTACTTCATCAAAAAAAAAAAAACTTGAGGAATGTGAAACTAAAAAGCTGTGTGTTTACAATACTTATAAAAAAACAATTAAGGGGTTTCACAAACTTAGGATGATCATTTCGGAATGTGATTAAACTGTTTATTGTTACTGCCTTCAAGAAAAGTTTGTTTGACCTCATAGTCTAAAGCTTTCTTATTAAAAAAACTCACAGTCCAAAACTATCGCTTCAAAAGTTCGTGGTTTATATTATCTCTCTTCTGAAGATATAAAATTGCTTTTCTCTTGGCTCTTTGTTGTGAACCATGAAATGTCTTCTAAAGAAACCTCGGGTCATAGATTCTATATGTTAGAGCTGTAAATAAAGGCAGCAACAGAATTTGTTAGTATTTAGTCAAAGACATATCTGCTTTGCACGATAAGACAAAAGGTAGCTGTTTTGATTAGATCCAGACACAATCAAAAAGCAAATGGGCTTCTTGTTTAGTGCTAATGGAAGCCTAAGATGTACAAATTTCTACATGTGACTCACGCTACGTGCAACCTGTACTCAAATGTTTTGTTTTTTAGGAAAGTAAATTATAATAGCAAAGAAGCTTAGAGAATGATTGGGTACAGAACATGCAGCTATTACAGGTTCATTTAATCTCTGTACTTGGCAATTCTTAGACACAGTTTTAATCGCATATAGTAATTCACTGTATTATTTTGATCCTATTTAATTTGCAAGCATTAATTTCTGTAGTAAAAACAGTCATCTTGATTTAAAAAAAGCAGTCATAAATTAAATGAATTTCTGAAAACTAGATACCAGGGCACACCGATAGTTGGCTAGTTTCCGGAAGACTTAATGCACACTTGTACCATGTCAGTTTTGTAAAGATAACACCAGCTTAGTGTACGTAAATGCATATATTTGATTTATCAATAATTTTTTTGCTTAATCGAAAGATATATCTGATTTATAAGAAATAGCCAGATACCAAGGCACACTCTGCTGTAAGTTAGATTTGGATAAACTCTAATGAAACATAAACCTAAGTCGGGAAAAGTAACAAACTGGATGGTGCTGGAGAAAGAAAGTACATGGAAGTAAAGGAGATAACCGGCTACTTAATATAGTGTCTGTTTTAACCTCCAATTTATTCTTTATGGTGGGTGTTATAAGTTTGAAGATAAACGTAACAAGTTTCGTTTACTGAATAACACCACTATTTAGGATATACTATAGACAACGAATCTCTCTACCTCCGCGAGGTAGGGGTAAGGTTTGCGTACACATTACCCTCCCAGACCCCACACGGTGGGAGTGTGTTGTTGTTGTATAGATAAAGAATCAGATTGTTAAAAACATCACTTTTGCATTTCAAGATACTGAGAAATGATAACGGATGTAGGAATTTATTTTGGATACTGTTAGTTTATCTTTCAAAGTTTCATCTCCTAGCCTATCTTCACTTTTGGTTAAATTTCTTTCTATACCAATTTTTTTGATCAAGCAAAGAAGTTTTCATTAAAATCAGGGCCAAAACAAAAGCGCCCGTATACAAGAAGTATACCAAAAAAGTAGGGAACCTACAAAATATGGTTTGTACGAACCTACAAAATATGGTTTTCTACGAGATACCCAATCTTCTATACAACAAGGAACTTCATGGGTGCACTAAAAGAAAATAATGGATAGGAGGCTACTCCTCAATGGAAAAAAAACTCATCTCTACCCCTTAAAAAGCTCTTTTGTTTCTCTCTCTCCAAATAAGCCACATGAGTGTTAGTGGAGCACCAGTCCATTATGTCCGATGGTAGAAACATTTCTTCGCAAAGATGATTGATGATACTTATTATTATATGAATTTTCGAGCCTGAGCATGGTGGGACATGTTGCGTGGCCAACATAGTTAAGACTATAGGTTGAATTATTATAGATTTCTTTACAAGGTCAAATGAAGTGTCTTAACATGTACTTTAAGTATGTGTAGAGGTTGTTAGTGGTCGCATGTTGTCCTCTTGCAAGTGCCTGAGCTCCTGTGCTGCAGCCAGAATTGGTTCTACTCCTTATGTCCGATGTCCTACTTATATATTTGTAGCTTATATGATGTGTCTGTCCTATAAAATCTATAGTCTGATTCTGAAAGTATCAGACTGGGTGACGTATCAATGAGCTTTACGACAGTTGTTTCATTTATTTGTTTGTGTCACTGGTAGCTCTTAATTCAATGTAAACAGTGAAAGCAATTAATTCAAAGATCCTTTTACGGTGTTTCCTTCTATGAATTCGGGTAGTCACTTGCTGTGCTTAGTGGGGATTTTAAATAATTATTTCAAGTTACGACTTGAACATCTTAATTTTTTTTTTGTTAAAAGAAATTTAAGAAACCTTCCTAAAGTTGAAAGTTTTGCCTTCTGTTGTTCAGTATATGTACTTTTAGTTAAAAATTGAGCGACACTTCCCAAAACTTTAGGAAAAAGGAAAAAGAGAATGCTGGCAGTTTAACCCTTAATTTTACCCTCACTTTAGACAATTGTGCACCTTAAATTCTTTTATTAAAAGTATCACGTAAAAGGTCTACGGTTGAGATATGTGAAAAGCATGATAAAAAGCATACGGGAAGTATTGGGCATTCAATTTGAAAGCTGCTAGATTAGTTAAGATGCTATCGCCTACCAGTACTGTAGGTGCACTGCTCAGATTTGAATGTTAGTTTCTTCAGTTCTAGAAAACATTGATAGGCTAAAATAGTTGAGTCGTAAATATCCTATCCAAATATTGAACAAGTAGGTACCTTACTTTGATTTTCAATTTTAATTTTGCAAAGCTTGTCTTTTTCCTTTTCAATTCTGTACTTTCTCCAGCATTACAGTTAATTCAAAATGAGTTGCTGCCGTAAATTGAGGAGTGTTGCCTGCTTCATATGCTTTCAACTCTTGGATTAAGTTGAAAATTTACTTTCTTTCCTCATTGAGATGACACCTTTCTACTCTAGCTCATTGACTTTGCGTTTAAAGATTTATGTGGCGTTTACAAAGTAATTCTTTCATAGGAAACAAATATAATCAGAAATAATGAAATGTTTACTTGCCTTAACCAACGGATTATACTTATACGACTGAACTGACTTAATTAACGTTTGGATTGGATTGGGTTCTTTTGAGTCTGAACAACTTGTCCACGGGAGTCTGTAAAATGATAAATGGTAAATGCATAATTCACTTTTTCCTCTTTGAGTGGATTAGTGAAAGGTTCTTTTAATTAAATATTTTTTGTGGAAATATTAGACATGCCCTCGGATAACGCTTGTTCATGCGAGGTAATTGACATATCCTTTTTTGCCTTTATTTGACCCCAGTAATGGATTGGATCCCCTCTCTTCACGATTAGAGTTCTCTTAGCCATGTCTTCTATTGTTGTTTTTTTTGATATGGCTACTAACAATAAGTTAAAAAAGAAAGAGGAAAGTTTTTCGTTTCTCGTGGTGTGGTAGTGTTCCCAAATAGGCTGATGAAGAGGAGTACTACTGACTACTGGCCTCCTCCTGTTGAATCATGTGAATTTCCTTTTGTCCTTGGATCGATTACAGCATATCCAGGTTGCTTTATGGAGTTTGCTTGTATTTAGAGAATAAATGACACAATAGCTCCATAAATCATAAACACGTGCCAATACATAGTAATACAATTCTAGTATGGTTGCATCAACAGCTTCTTGGAAACAGGCTCTCTTTTGTAGTATTTCATGGTAATGATCTTCATTCGTTTTACTTACACCAGAAATTATGATGCAAATTTACTCTTTTGATAGAAAGACGAGTCTTGTCAAGCTTGTGGAGGAGATAGCAACCTTTTGTACTGCGAAACATGTAACTACGCTTACCATCCCAAGTGTTTAGTTCCACCACTAAAGGCTCCTCTGCCAAGCAGCTGGTGGTGCCCTGAATGTGTATGTACCCATTCTATCAAATTTATATATTTCACATGGAATTCTGATACTCTTGTTAGTTCTCTTCCCCTCCCCCCTAAATTTATTCTCGATGTTGCCATTTCTGCAGGTGAGTCCCCTAAATGATATTGACAAGATATTGGATTGTGAAACGCGCCCAAATGTTGCTGATGATAATGATGCTTCCAAGCTTGGGTCGAAGCAAGTATTTGTTAAACAGTACCTTGTTAAGTGGAAAGGATTGTCTTATCTTCACTGCACATGGTATTTTTATTTCAAAACTACTACTTTATTTGCTCTAGATTCTCTTTACATCTATGAAAGCTGTACAGCAACTAAGGGCATCTTGTAGTGCTTATAGTTGTGTCTATGCTTCACCATAATGCTTGTTTGTGTAAATTATCAGTTTAATATGTTACGTTATCTCCTTTAGACCTTTTGACAGCTTCATTTTTATGTATTTGAAGTCATATTGTGCTTTACATGCAGGGTGCCAGAGAAAGATTTTTTAAAAGCTTACAAAGCGCATCCTCGTTTAAAGACTAAAGTGAATAACTTCCATCGCCAAATGTCATCAATGACTAACTCTGAAGAGGAATACGTCGCAATCCGTTCTGAGTGGACTACAGTTGATCGAATTCTCGCTCGCAGGTTCTTTGAAAGAATTGACTAGTAGATATTCAATTGAGCTGCTTTATCCAAAAAAAATAAAAAAATAAAAAAAATAAGTTGAGCTGTTAACTAGTCCTCAAAATTTTCTGTTCAATGCTTTTCTTTTGCTTCTGAAAAGTTTTAGTTCTTAAAGTTTGCTATTTCCCATGTTTGCAAGAATTAGGCTCTTGCCATATTGTCAGTTTCCGGATTCTTAATGATTAGAACTAGAGGACCTCTATTAAGAAATAAATTTGATTGTGTTGATGAAGCACAGACATGTTAGTGCCCACATGGGGGCCATGACTGTGGCATGGGAAATGTAGTAATAGATTGTGAAAGTACCTACTATTTGTATTCTTTTCCTAAATTGTTCATTTCTAGGAGTTGTTTTACCTTTGGGAGATTAATATGTCAGTAGAAAATAAAATGAACTTCTAATACTTTTTTTTATTTTTATTTTTTATTTCTTATTAATTATTTTTATTAAATAATATTAGCCCGAGATAAGTTTATATGGAGTAGCATGGTCAGATTGGATTCATATAGCCGACCCCAACTTGTTTGGGACTGCGGCTTAGTTGTTTATATAATTTTTCCGGCCTATGCATGAAATTCTAGTTTCAGGTTAAGTTGCATTGAATAATATGCTGTTGTTCTTAGGGGAGATGGTGAAGAAAAAGAGTATCTTGTAAAGTGGAAGGAGCTTCCATATGATGAGTGCTACTGGGAATTTGAATCAGACATTTCCTCTTTTCAGCACGAAATTGAAAGATTTCATAGAGTTCAGTCTAGATATAAAAAATCTTCAAAACAAAAGGGTGAGCTTAAAGAGACAACAGAATCTAACAAGAAAGCCAAAGAATTTCAACAGTATGAAAGCAGTCCTGAATTTCTTTCTGGAGGTATATCTGATATCGGTTTTAATTAGTCTACACTATGTTATTGTATATATCTATCATCTAGTGAAGTTCCTTAATCATCATCTATGGTTGAAATACAGGTTCACTGCATCCATATCAGCTTGAAGGGCTGAATTTCTTGCGGTTTGCTTGGTCCAAACAGACACATGTCATACTGGCTGATGAAATGGGGCTAGGTAAGATATATTTTGTTCTTCCACTGCTTCTAGTTTCTCCTCGTCTTTTTCTTATTTGCGTAATACTGCTGCTGCACGGTCCTTTTCTAAAAATTGTTTTTTATTGTCCTTATTGCCTATAGTTTCTTCTTGAATACTATTAGGTTATTTTTGCTGATACATTTCCAAGCTTGCAGGCAAAACAATACAGAGTATTGCATTTTTAGCCTCCCTTTTTAAAGAGAATGTTTCTCCACATTTAGTAGTAGCGCCTCTTTCCACATTGAGAAATTGGGAGCGTGAGTTTGCCACTTGGGCTCCTCAAATGAATGTGGTAAGTTTGAGGTGATTTATTTCCTACTATGAATAGCGTAACAATAATTACTGTTATGATTACTATAATGAATAGCAGATAATGCTTCTCCTGAAGAGAATTGACGTGTGTAGGTTATGTATGTCGGGGGTGCACAAGCTCGTGCTATTATTAGACAATATGAATTTTTCTTCCCGAAAAATCTCAAGAAGAGCAAGAAAAAGAAATCTGGTCAAACTGTTAAAAGCAAGCAAGATAGGATAAAGTTTGATGTCCTCCTGACTTCATATGAAATGATCAACATGGATAGTGCCTCTCTGAAGCCAATAAAGTGGGAGTGCATGGTAATTGCTTTCTGAATCCTCAATTGTGCCATTAGCGCTTGTTATTTGTTTTGTCTCTAAAAGATTCTTGACATTTGCATTTAGATTGTTGATGAAGGTCATCGTCTGAAGAACAAGGATTCCAAGTTATTTTCAACTTTGAAGCAGTACTCTACTAGACATCGTGTTCTTTTAACTGGAACTCCCCTTCAGGTTTGTTGCAATAGGTTGCTTTCTATGCACCTTGTAGTTCTCTCATTTCATGTTCAGATACCCAGTTATGCAGAATTACAGAGTGTATTTATCCTGATGTTACATCCTCCATACTAAAATTTTTGGTACAAAATTTAATCCCGTCTTTCTTTACGTTTGTTTGACCAGTTATTCTACTTCTATGGTTATAGCTTTTGCTCCCCTTTTTTCGAACATGTGAATGGATTTGTTAAATAATGAACACCCTTGGGAAGAGCAGGCTGCAGCTGTATGCGACAGATGTATAAATATGCCCCAAGAAAACGTATAAACCCTCCTTAACCTGTTGTTTCAGGTTATCTTTCAAGTAAATTTTCATTTCTTTGCATGTCTGTTTTTTTAAATCATAAATCATGTAACATTTTTCAAGTATCTAGGGGAGGGAGACAATGAGTGGTTAGAAAGAGCTTTCGAGGAGGAGGAGGTGCACGATGCTGGGTCGAGTTGTGCTTGGTGATAAGGCCCCTGGGCCTGGTGGTTTCTCCTTGGCCTTCTTCCAGCTCTGTTGGGACACCGTTAAGGGGGAGTTGATGGAAGCCATCGAATATTTTCACTTGAATGGTGCTTTCGAGAGAAGCATCAATGCTTCTTTTATTACCATTGTGCCTAAGAAAGAAGGCGCATCTTGCATCAGGGACTATAGGCCTATCAGTCTAGTGGGGAGTATTTACAAGATTATTTCTAAAGTGCTATCCAACAGACTCAAGAAGGTTCTTGACGTGTCTGTTTCGTCCTCCCAGAGTGCGTATGTGGAAGGTAGGCAGATCCTGGATGCTGCTCTGGTGGCAAATGAACTTGTAGACTCCAGAAGGAAAAATAGAGAATTCGGATTACTGTGCAAGTTGGACCTTGAGAAGGCTTTCGATCATGTCAATTGGGAGTTCCTGGACTTCATTATGAAGTGGATGGGGTTTGGGGAAAGATGGAGGGGATGGATCAAGTTCTGCATTTCATCAGTCAGATTCTCTGTTCTGGTTAATGGTAGTCCGTGTGGTTTCTTTGGCAGCTCCAGGGGGTTCAGGCAAGGTGACCCCCTATCCCCATGCTATTCATTTTAGTGATGGAAGCTCTGAGTAAAATGATGGATCGTGCAGCGAGTGGAGGCTTCTTGAGAGGATTCTCAGCTCCGATCGGGGTGCTCAGTGCCCGAAGGGTCTCTCATTTGCTTTTTGCGGATGACACCCTTGTTTTCTGTGATGCCAATATGGATCAGTTGACCTGCCTGAAGCAGGTACTGCAGTGGTTTCAGATAGTATCAGGACTCAAAATCAACCTCGGCAAGTGTGAGATTTTCCCGGTGGGTGAGGTTGCTAACATTGATGCTTTGTCTCATGTTCTCGGATGCAAGATGTGCTCTCTTCCCACTACTTACCTGGGTCTACCATTGGGCGCTTTGCAAAAGGATACTACTGTTTGGAATCCAGTCATTGAAAGGGTTGAAAAACGATTAGCAGGCTGACAGAAACGGTATTTGTCAAAAGGCGGTAAGGAAGTGCTTATTAAAAGCACTTTGTCGAGTATCCCTACCTATTACTTATCCCTGTTGCAAGCACCTGTGAGCATCACAGAAAAACTGGAGCGGCTTCAAAGGAATTTTCTTTGGGATGCGGCAGATGGAACTAGAAAGTTTCATCTAGTGAATTGGCAGACAACCACTTCCCCAAAGAAGTGGGGTGGACTTGGAGTAAAAGATCTCAGGGCATTCAACAGAGCTTTGCTGGGGAAGTGGCTGTGGAGATTCGGGGTAGAAGAGCATGCTCTATGGAGGGAGGTCATAGCAGAAAAGTACGATTCCACGGGAGTGGGTTGGAGGACCAAGGCAATCACATCACCGTTTGGGTGTGGCATGTGGAGGAACATCATGAAGAACTGGTAAGCTTTCTATGGCAACATCACTTACAAGGTGGGAGATGGAAGGAGAATCAGCTTTTGGAATCACAGGAGGTGCGGAGAGGCTACTCTGAGGGTCACTTTCCCCCACGTTTTCAGAGCTTCAAACCAGAAGGAATTGATGGTCCAACAAATTTGCAAGGAGCATGAAGGGGATAGTATGGGACCTCTCCTTTAGAAGGAACATGCAAGATTGGGAGATTGCGGATCTCCAAAATTTGTTGCCACTGCTATACGGGCAAGATATGCCCCATCCATCTTATGATTCTTGGAGATGGGGGTTGTGTGGCGATGGCTTGTTCACCGTAAAGTCCTTCTACTAGAGTATGTTGGTGAGACAGGAGACTACTTTCCCATACTCATCGATCTGGATTCCTAAGGCGCCCACGAAGGTGTGCTTCTTTGCATGGCTAGCAGCGAGGGGAGTGATCTTGACATGTGAAAATCTGCGAAAGAGAGGAATTACACATGTTAGTTGGTGCTACATGCGTAAAAGCACAGGGGAAGAAGTTGAATCTTATGCTGCATTACCCTGTGTCCTGGGGTTTATGGAGGGCAATCCTGAATCTTTTTGGTGTTCAATGGGTGATGCCAAACACTGTAAAGGAAATGCTATATAGCTGGGCCAGTTTCCGTAGAAGAAGCAAGCAAAAGGCGTGGAAGTTCGCCCCGTTAGCTCTCATGTGGTTAGTGTGGGGAGAGAGAAATAGGAGAGTTTTTGAGGGGATTGAGTCTCCGTTTTCACACCTTAAGAATAGTCTTTTATCTTTGATCGCTTTTTGGTGCACACATGTAGCCCCTACTTGTGTAGAAGATTGGGCGTCATTTGTAGAGAATCATGTTCTGATGTAAATTCTCTACTTTTTGTATACTTCTTGTATGCGAAAGTTTTTTCTCCCTTTTGATTAATACAATTTAACTTATCAAAAAAAAAATATTTTTCAAGTATATGTCTTAGTGTCATAGATCATGTGACATTTCAAACCCTCATTTCTAGTTGTCCTCTCTGTGACTACTTTACATTTCTGTATAACTTCGTCTCTCTCTCTCTCTCTCTCTCTCTCTCTCTCTCTTTCTTTCTTTCTTTCTTTCTTTCTTTCTCTCTCCTCAAACCCTATCTGTTATTTATACTCTATGTCTTGCATCCTCTAGATTTCCCTGCAATTCTAATTTTTCTTTGCCCATTTGAATCAGTCAAGAATTCCTGGATTTCACTCATTCAATTTGAACTCCTCAAAATTCGCACTCTGAAAATTTAAGAGTGTGACTAGGTGCTACATCACTTTGCGAATTGTGCTTATGCCCAAAGTAATTAGAGAATGGTAGTATTAAATAATCTGATACTGAACTACTTAACCTCTGGTGGTGTGGGACGTTAATATCAGCCTACTGCATACGTGCCATTAATGCAATAAAATCATGGATGCTTTACTTATTTCTTTCTATGCTTTAATTAAAACCTTTCTAACATAAATAATACTTATTTATTTCTTGATTAGATTAAATAATACTTATTTATTTTTAACATAAATAATACTTATAATGAAGTGTTTACTGCATATGCCTTTTCCATGCTATGGTGACCTTGGAGCTTGCACTAAGGACTTTTGGAAACTCGACTCACACACTCCTGCAGTCCTCTCCGGTCTCCAGGAATTTGCCCCTCATTTTTCTCAGTGGTTAACGTGTTATTATATTCTGTTCAACCACTTCCACTACCTGAATCGTTAGCTGTTTGCTGGTTTTGATATTTGATCGACCAACCATACTGTACCTGTATAGTGTTAGAATATTCCTTGGGGCGACTGTATATTCCACTTCCTCTCCCAAATTGGTTTAGAGTAATCTGCCCATTATAATAGTACCTTCGGTTCATATCTTACTGTTACTAACTGCCTTCTGGTTCTTTTCTCCCTGCCAGATCAGATTTTGTTGCTGAGGATGTATTTCAGTTTTCTAAGTTCAGACATGGAATGGACCTTTGGTGATAGCGACTTGATTTGATGTTTCTATTTCTCTTTCTTGCTTCTTTCTCATGTTGCCTCATGTGATCTGCTTCAACCCACCTCAGAATAGCTAAATTATGTAACAACAGGGCAAGCACCCATGCGATTTGTGCACATCGTGGTGCCTTTGCGCTGACAACTTTATAAGGAAGCCGTATTCTGCCCACTTCCCTTTTTCATTGTCTCTTTAAGCAAGCTCTTTGTGACTTTCATCTGCACCATCTTAGCCACTTGGGGTAATTCTGATTCTTTGTATTGTACTTCCTGCTTAATGGTGCTCAATGCACAACGTGCATCCTTTGTGCTTCTCATCTACTCAACAACAACAACAACAACAAACCCAGTAGTTTCCCACAAGTGGGGTTTGGGGAGGGTAAGATGTACGCAACCTTACCCCTACCCCTTGAAGGGCCGGGAGGCTGTTTCCGATAGACCCTCGGCTAGAGAACGAATGAAAAAGAAAGGGTAATTGCAACAAGTAGGAATAACAACAAGATGAAATAAGATCGAATCCAAGAATACAGTCAAACTCTAGGTAGTAATAGCCATCTATGAATAAAAGATGTGCTTCTCATCTACTCAGTGAAGTTAAATCTTTTATCCAACAACAACAACATATCCAGTGTAAAAGGTCGTCCTCGATTGTCTAGCTTCCTGAAGCTCAAAAGTCATTCCCATCATGTTGGTTATTGTGTTACTGCGTGGCATCCTACTATTTGATTTATTCATAAAAATCTGAGCCGTGAAATCAGCCATTGATGCTTGCATCAGGGTTGTCTGCCTACATCACACCCCCTTGGGGTGCGGCCTTTCCTCGGACCCTGCGTGAACGCGGAATGCTTTGTGCACTGGGTTGCCCTCATAAAAATCTGATATTTTTTTCGTTACCGGTCGTTATGGCAATAGAACTTTGTTAAACTCCAGCTCACCATCTTTCCTCGGATAGAGTCATGAATTCTGAAAGAACTGCAGCCGTCTAATGTGCGGATTAGGATTACTGATACATCTGTAAAAAAGAGACTTGAACGGAAGTGGTAGATAAGGGAATATCAAATTAGGACGCTTTATTGTTATTACTTTGCTTTGAGATGATAAATTCACACTTTACCCTTAGTGGAAATAAGGAGGTTTTATTATGATAATGTGGAAAAGTAGGTCCGAGAGTTGTTCTCTTTTGGATTCATTGGTTGGAGAAACATATGAGTACGAGTATTGACTTATCAATATACATGTATTAGTAGTAGAAACTGCTTTGCATAAACTTGTGAGTTATAGAACATAGTATTACCTTGAATTTTGGTTCATAGGTTTAGGGAGGTTGTATGCTAATTTTCTATATGACTGCCTGCTGGGGATCAATTTGGGGTAAATGTGTTACTAACTCAGCCTGTGAAATGAAATTTCATTCGTCTCAAGGAAACTCTAAAAACTACAGTTTTTTGACTTCTCGACCTCTCAGTTTGTCAAGTGTCAAGTTCGAGACCATTGAGTGCTCATTTACCTGCTCCTGATTGGTTGCAGATCATCTAATGTACAACTCATCTGCAACAAATTACTTTACCAGCTTCTTTCTCTTCTCTGCTGTCCTTGTCCTTCTTTTCTATTCCTTTGTGGTGTGAAAGTGGGCTAGTGGTGGTGATTGATGTCAACATGTTTTGCTTCTTACCATCTATCTAAAACAATCTATACATTTTCAATACTTTGTATTTTCCCTAATAATTATAATCTTCAAATAAACAAGAATGGGGGTTTTTGTCATGCAAAAACTGACTTGCACGAGGACAACTCTTCTTTATTTCTTTCGTTTGGCTTTAATAGTAATTCTTTCGATGCATTTCAGAACAATTTGGATGAACTTTTCATGCTGATGCACTTCCTTGATGCTGGGAAGGTCAGTCCCACTACATGTTTCTGGCAAAGCTTATAGCACTAGTTTACTTGTTGAGTTGTCATGTGAAATATTCATGGGTCCTGATGTCGGATGCAGTTTGGAAGCTTGGAGGAATTCCAGCAGGAGTTTGAGGACATTAGTCAGGAGGAACAGGTTTCAAGACTTCATAAAATGCTAGCACCTCATCTCCTCAGAAGTAAGATTCTGAAACTTTTTCCTGCTTTTGTGATTGAATATTTGTTAGTTCGATGATATGGTTGGTGAAATGTATATCTTATCAGCTTTTCCTTTGTCCTGTTTGTCATAATTTCTTTGTTGATTTCTGAATGTCATCCTAGCTATATCCTTGTAAAAGCCTTTCCAAATTGCGATTCATGTTTGTAGTAATATGAAACTTTTCATATTAAACATGAACTTTTGGTTTTTGTCTTTTCTGGACACTATGGCTTATCATGATAGAATAAGCATTGCAGATTTATAATGGCCCAACAACAAGGAAATTTTCAAACTTCTCTTTTATCATTTCATTAGAAATTCTTATTAGGTTGACCTTTGCACCCTCCCAAATCAGCTGCGTATATTTTCCCAGCTGATTGGGGCGAAAGAATTGAGCTTCCTAAGATTCACATATATATTAAACAACGTTGCGGGAATTTATGAAACAAAAATTAATATCAGCTCATAAATTCTTAGTGTGTAACTCTTAGAGCCCGTTTGGCCATGAAATTTTTTTCACCTTTTTTCGAAAATTTTTCACTTTTTTTCGAAATCAATGTTTGGCCATAAAATTTTCAATTTTCACTTGAAGCTGAATTTTGGAATTTTTCGAAAATTTGAAAAACTCCAAAAAGGTTTTTTCCAAATTTTTCACTCGGATCACTCACAAAATTCAAAAACAACCCAAAATTATATTCATGTTCAAACACAACTCTAATTTTCAAATACCATTTTCACTTGAAAATTTTTCACTTTTTTTAGGAATTTTACAATTCTTATGTCCAAACGCACACTTAGTTTTTGAGAATTATAATTTTCTTGAGAATAGTGTATAACTTTTAGTTTATTTTAGAAAGATTCATGAGGCAGGGCATGTTTCGAGAACATGAATTTAGTTAATTTTTCCTTGTGACATCTATTTTAGACTATTCTCGGTTGCGAGTTTGGTTTTTCAGGAGTCAAGAAAGATGTCATGACAGAGCTGCCTCCTAAAAAAGAACTTATTTTACGTGTGGAATTGAGTAGCAAACAGAAAGAATATTACAAAGCTATTCTGACGCGTAACTTCCAGATACTGACTCGCAAGGGAGGTGCTCAGGTGGGCCAATTTCTTGTCTAAGTTACCCTTTTTGCTACGAAGGAATTCTGACCTTGCTGGATGTTTGTGTATCAGATTTCACTCATAAATGTGGTGATGGAGCTGCGCAAGCTCTGCTGTCATCCGTTTATGTTAGAAGGTGTTGAGCCAGAGGATAATAATGAGTTTACCAAGTATGTCATGTTTCTTGACAGTCAACTGCATGATTGTTAATTCTTGTTTGTTAAGATTGAGTTTTCTTGGAGATTTTAATGAGGGCTTTTTTCTTTTTGAGTCGGTCCTTTGGTTATGTAAAGCTCTTTTTAACCCTCTGTGACTCTAGTCGTATTAAAAATTCACCTGCAATGCTACAAAAATGGCAGTTTTAAGTAAATTGTTGATGAAACTATACAAATACTTTTTTATGTATAGGTAATTTAAAGTTTAATCTCCTACATTTTCTTAAAATAGGAAATGCCACTTGTGAGCGCAATGTGATAGCCCACTGAAGCTCTGAAGGTGCAGACACACATTAAGTACTTTCTATCGCTTTGGAGCATTAGGGTAGGCACCAAATCAATTATTGCAATGCCCATGAGCTTCATCTTGAAGAGGGAAACAATAAGCAGTAAATATAACTTTTAAATCAATATATTCCTTGTTACGGCCAAGTTATGGATGTATATTTAGTGAAAGGAATAAAAAGTACAAAATTTAGTTGGCAAACAGTCGTTAATGTGTATTATAAAGTTAAAACTACATGTTTTGCAATTAGAAATTAGAGATTTAAGATGCCCGTTGAACTTGATTGATATGGTTTTTACTTCATATATCTTATTTATTGCAGGCTTTTTGATGCCTTGATATATATATATATATATATA
>AWOL01S0022779.1:13187-61341 GCA_000715115.1 Nicotiana otophora
CCCTCCCTCCCCCCTCTATCGCAATAATTTTCGTCATTCCCTCGCTATACTTTCATTCAATGTCAACTTTGTATCCAACCAAATCACTCTGCCCGTGAGGGTCCTTCTCTTAACCAAAAAGCTTTTTTTTTTCAAACACTCAACCTCATCCTGCAACAACATCATATTCTTCATCAAATGATGATCATTGGTTTGTTGATATCGGTGCTTCGTTACATATGACACCCAGTGCTACCATTTTTTCCTAGGTTTCTCTCTATAATGGTAATGATAGTGTAATCGTAGGTAATGGCGTTCAAATTCAAATCTCATACATGGGTCATGGTAATCTTTCTACTCCCTCTTCAAATTGTTCTCTAAAAGATGTCTTAATTGTTCCAAATCTATCCACTAATCTACTTAGTGTTCGAAAATTTGTCAAGGAGAATAATTGTTCAATTAAATTTGATGATTTTTGTTTTTCTATCAAGGACTTCAAGACGAAAAAAATACTTTTCAGGTGCAATAGTACTGGACCTCTATACTCTCTATCGTCTTTGGTGGTGGTGCTGCATCTACTGCTTTGTTGCAAATCGTGCTTCTCCAACTCTTTGGGTCGCCGTTTAAGACATCCAAGCACTTTAATTTTAGCAGGTTTAGTTCGAGAAAATAAATTATCATGTACTTCTTCGTTGAAGTTTTTAAATTCCTTATGTAATGTTTGTCAACTTGGCAAGCACCATAAATTATCTTTCATGAATTCAAGTTCTTTTACTTCTTTTCCATTTGAATTGATACATAGCGATATTTGGACTTTTCCTATCCCCTCATTTACTGATTTTCGCTATTACATACTATTTCATGATGATTTCACTAAGTTCTCTTGGGGTTTTCCTATTAAATGCAAAAGTGAAACTTTCACAATATTCAGGCAATTTTATGCCTATGTTCTGACTTAATTTTCTTCTAAGATTAAAATACTACAATGTGATGGGGCTGCAGAATATGTTAAACTTGGTGATTTCGTTCTTTTCTTGATGACAATGGTATTTCTCTCCAAATTTCTTGCCCACATATGCACCAACAAAATGGCAAGGCTGAGCATATGCATCGCACTATTCTTAATATGATAAGGTCTCCTCTTTTACAAGCATCTCTTCCCTCTCAATTTTGGGTAGAAGCACTCTGCACTACCGTTCATCTCCTCAATATTCTACCTTCTTCTGTAATTAACTATAAAATTTCATTTGAACTTCTATTTGGTAAGTCACCTACATATGATCATTTACGTGTTTTTGGTTATTCTTGTTATCCTAATTTAGGTGACTATTGTCAAAATAAATTAAGTCCTCATTCCAAATATTGTATTTTTTTTGGTTATCTATCTGATTACAAAGGTTTTCGGTGTTTTGATCCTTCAAGTAATAAAGTTTTTATTTCACGGCATATACGATTTGATGAAAAGTGTTTCCTTATCCATATCTAACTTCAAAACTTTCCATTTCATCCTCTGTATCTCCCTTCAAATATCCTAACAAAATTAATCTTTCTTTGCCTACAAATTTTTCAGTTTCTACACAGTATTCCATATTAGTGCCTAATATTTCTCAACCATATGCTTCCTTATCCTTATCTTCTAATCTCAATTCAAATCCTATGACCCTTAACCACACCCCCGTTGCAGATTCTTCTTAATCTTTTACTCAATCTCCTAGTAACCAACATCTTCCTTCTACAAGTCAAATTCAAACTAGTGCATCTACAGAATTTTTTGTCCTTAGCCAACCAACCATAAAATCCTAATTTTACTCTAATTCCAGCTCTTCTACCAACTTCATTGGTTCCTCCTATCCATACTACACCTAGAATTTCTGAAAATTTACTACCCGCTCCTATCCAACACCTTGCATGTCACGACCCCAATTCACCCTCCATAGGATGTCGTGATGGCACCTAGTCTCTAAAACTAGGTAAGCCTAATAAATTGCGGAATAACATAATAAGAGTCTAAAACTCAAACTTCAATAGTTGTAATAAATGAAAACTGCAAGTCAAGAACTACAATCTCCCAAAACCCGGTAGAACCAAGTCATAAGCTTCTAAACAAAATACTAAATGTCTCTATACATTAAAGTCTACTAAAATAAGGCTACAACATGATAAGGATAGAGGGGGACTCCGAGGTCTGCGGACGATAGCAGATGTACCTTGAAGTCTCTGTATACAGGTAGCTCACTGATATCTGGGATGGTAAGTTGTACGTGGATCTGCAAAAACGATGTGTAGAAGAGTAGCATGAGTACACCACAACGGTACCCAATAAGTGCCAAGCCTAACCTCGGTAGAGTAGTGACGAGGTCAGGTCAGGCCCTACTGGAAATAATAAAAAAATAAGACAGAGGATATAATAATATAATAAAATGACTGAGGAGTGAACAACACATCAAATAGAGGTAAACAACAGGGGCGCTCCCGAGGTACCGCCTCGTAGTCCCAAAAGTAAATATACAGTGTAGGGGGGATCTCCCAAGGAACCGCCTCGTAGTCCCAAAATAAATATGTAGCAGGTAGTCGGAGGAACAACGAATTTTTATCAAGAAATCTTACGGTTAAAGATTTAAATTAAATCAAGGAAGTAGGTAATTCAGCTAAGCATGTTGCACATATTGCAAGTAAGAATTAAGGCATGTAGATATGTGATACTAGGCTAAACAGGATCACTACATATACTAAAGCAACTCAGTTAAAGAATTTAAAAGAAGACTACTCAGCAATAACCGAAGTTTCCAAATTTATCCCGTGTACGCACTCGTCACTTCATGTACACGGCGATCACATATCAAAATATTACAACAGTATCAAATCCTAAGGAAATTTCCCCCACACAGAGTTAGACAATCCACTTACCTCGAATCTTGCTCAATCAGTCAAGTAGTATGCCTTTCCCTCAAATTTTTGACTACGATCGACTCGAATCTAGTCATAATTAATTCGATTCAGTCAATACAAAGTATAGGAATAAATTCCATATGAAAATATAGAGTTTCTAACAAAACTCTAAAATTTAACTCAAGAATTGCTCATGGGACCCGCATCTCGGAACCCGACAAAAATTATAAAATATGAACGCTCATTCAACCACGAGTCTAAACATACAAATTTTATCAAATTCTGACATCAATTCGACCTCCAAATCATCAAATCTTATTTTAAAATCCCTAGGTCCAAATTCCCGATTTACACCTCAAAAACACGTAATCTTTTCGGAATAATTGACGATAGTTCAATATTATTGACTAAATATGATCACAAGTGACTTACCTCAAGAATTCCCGTAAACACCTCACTCAACAATCGCCCAACCCGAGCATGAAATGCCCAAAAATGGCAAAAGCTCGGAACCCCTCTATTTTTGTACTGACCAGGAGTTTTAGCTTCTGCGGGCTTCCAGTCGCACCTGTGCAAATTCCATCGCATGTGCGAATTCCACTTAAAGCTAAAAAATTCTCGCTCATGCGGACAAAGGTTCGCACCTGCGAGCCTGCTTCTGCGGTCACATCTCCGCATCTGCGGATGCGCAGATGCGGCGCCCCTCTCGCAGCTGCGCTCCCAGCTGGGCCAAGCCAGCCTCGCACCTTCATCCACACGCTCGCTTCTGCGATTCCTCACCTGCGGACAATCACTCCGCAGGTGCGACGACACCAAAAGCTGGAATGCTTCAGCAATTCTCACAAGTCCAATTCTAGTCAATTAACCACCTGAGGCCCCCGGAACCTCGACCAAATATACCAACGAGTCCTAAACCATCATATGAACTTAGTCGAAACCTCAAATCACATCAAACAATGCTAAAATCATGAATCATACCCCATTTCAAGCTTAATAAACTTAAGAATTTTTAACTTCTACTTTCGATGCCAAAACCTATCAAATCAAGTCCGATTGACCCCAAATTTTGCACACAAGTCATAAATGACATAACGGGCATATTCAAATTTCCTGAATCGGATTCTGACCCCGATATCAAAAAGTCAACTCCCTGGTCAAACTTCCAAACTTAAATTTCTATTTTAGCCATTGCAAGCCTAATTTAACTGCGGGCCTTCAAATAATTTTTTGGACATTGACCTAAGTCCAAAATCACCATACAGAGCTATTGGAATTATCAAAATTCTATTCAGGGATCATTTATACATAGGTCAAAATCCAGCTAACCTTTGCAACTTAGGTTTTAAACTTTAGAACTAAGTGTTCCAATTCATTCCAAGACCTCACCGGACCCGAACTAATTACCCCGGCAAGTCATATAACAATTGTAAAGCAAAAATTGAGCAGTAATTAGGGAAATAGAGCTGTAATACTCGAAATAACCGACCGGGTCGTTACATTCCCCCCTCTTAAACAAACATTCATCCTCGAACAGGTTTAGAATTATACCTGGAGTGGTGAAAAGATGAGGATAACAGTTGTGCATATTATGCTCGGTCTCCCAAGTCACCTCCTCGACCGGATGACCCCTCCACTATATTTTTACTGAAGCAATACTCTTCGATCTCAACTTTCTAACCTGTATGTCAAAAATAACCTTTGGTTCCTCAACATAAGATAGATCCTTGTCCAACTGGACTGAGCTGAAGTCTAACACATGAGACGGATTGCCGTGATACTTTCGGAGCATGGAAACATGGAACACAAGATGAAATGCAGTGAGATTAGGTGGTAATGCAAGCCTGTAAGCCACCTCCCCAACTCTCTCAAGGATCTCAAAAGACCTAAAATACCTAGG
This sequence comes from Nicotiana otophora, assembly GCA_000715115.1. Classification (NCBI taxonomy): domain Eukaryota; kingdom Viridiplantae; phylum Streptophyta; class Magnoliopsida; order Solanales; family Solanaceae; genus Nicotiana; species Nicotiana otophora. The sequence continues at coordinate 17,953 of AWOL01S0022779.1, forward strand.
GCTCAACTTGCCCTTCTTCCCAAATCTCATAACACCCTCATGGGCGAAACCCGGAGCAAGAACCGCTCACCAACCATGAATGCAACATCACGAACCTTCCGATCTGCATAACCATTTTGTCTAGATTAGGCTGTATGAAGTCGATCCTGAATCAATTTAACCTTTTCCAAAGCATCTCGAACCATGTTTGTACCCAATAATCTAGCTTCACCCGGCTTGAACCAGCCTATTGGAGACCGGCATCGCCTACCATATAAGGCCTCATACGGCGCCATCTGAATGCTCGAGTGATAACTATTATTGTAAGCAAACTCCGCGGGTGGCAAGAACTGGTCCCAAGCACCCCCAAAATCTATCACACACGCACGAAGCATATCCTCTAATATATGAATAGTGCGCTCGGACTGTCTGTCCATCTGAGGGTGAAATGTTGTACTCAACTCTACCCGAGTACCCAACTCATGTTGTACGGCCCTCCAAAACCGTGATGTAAAATACGTACCCCGGTCAGAGGTGATAGATATCGGTACGCCATGAAGCCTGACAATCTCGCGAATATAAATCTGAGCCAGCTGCTCCGAAGAGTAAGTAGTAACCACAGGAATAAAATGAGCTGACTTGGTCAATCTATCCATAATTACCCAAACTACATAGAACTTACTCTAAGTTCGTGGGAGCCCAACAACAAAATCCATAGTGATCCGCTCCTATTTCCATACTGGAATCTCAAGCTTCTGAAGAAATCCACCCAGTTGTTGATGCTCATACTTCACCTCTCGCAATTTAGGCACCAAACTACATATTCCACTATGTCTTTCTTTATTTGCCTCCACCAATAGTGTTGTATCGAGTCTTGATACATCTTTGTAGCACCCGAATGAATGGAGTACCGCGAACTATGAGCCTCCTAGAAAATTAACTCACGCAAACCATCTACATTGGTCACACAAAGCCTGCCCTGCATCCGTAATACACTGTCATCTCCAATAGTGACTTCCTTGGCATCACCGTGTTGAACTGTGTCCTTAAGGACAAGCATATGGGGGTCATCATACTGACGCTCTCCAATACGGTCATAAAGAGAAGACTGAGAAACCACACATGCCAAAACTCGGCTCGGCTCGAAAATATCTAATATGACAAACTGGTTGGCCAAGGCCTGGACATTCAAGGCTAAAGGCCTCTCTGCTACCAGTAGATATGCTAAGCTACCCAAAATCTTCGCCTTACGACTCAAGGCATCGGCCACTATATTAGCCTTTCAGGGATGATAGAGAATGGTGAAATCATAATCCTTAAGCAACTCCAACCATCACTGTTGCCGCAAATTAAGATCCTTCTGTTTAAACAGATGTTGTAGACTCCGGTGATTGGTATAAACCTCACAACGGATACCTTACAAATAATGCCGCCAAATCTTTAAGGCATGAACAATAGCTGCTAACTCAAGATCGTGGACCAGATAATCTTTCTCATATACCTTTAACTGCCTAGACGCATAGGCAGTCACCCTACCGTCTTGCATCAACACTGCATCGAGACCAATACGTGATGCATCACAATACACAGTATAAGATCCTGAACCTATAGGCAACACCAATACTGGGGTTGTAGTCAAAGTTGTCTTGAGCTTTTGAAAGCTCTCCTCACATTCCCACTTGAACGGGGAATCCTTCTGGGTCAATTTGCTCATAGGTGCAGCAATAAAAGAGAAACCCTCTACAAATCGGTGATAATACCCTGCTAAACCAAGGAAACTCCGGATCTCCGTAGCTGAGGATGGTCTAGACCAAATTTGCACTGCTTCAATATTCTTTGGATCTACCTTGATCCCTTCGCACAAAACTATATGACCCAAAAATCCCACTGAATCAAGCCAGAATTCACACTTTGAAAATTTTGCATATAACTTGTTTTCTCTCAAAGTCTGAAGCACAGTCCCCAGGTGTTGCTCATCCGGGAATACACCAGAATGTCGTCAATAAACACAATGACAAAGGAGTCAAGATGTGGCTGAAATACATTATTCATCAAATGCGTAAATGTTGTTGGGGCATTTGTTAGCCCAAATGACATTACTAGAAACTCATAATCACCATACCGAGTCCTGAAAGCAGTCTTCAAGATATCTGGCTCCCGAATTTTCAACTGATGATAGCCTGAACGCAAGACAATCTTAGAGAACACTCTGGCACCCTGAAGCTGATCAAATAGGTCATCAATACGTGGCAATGGATACTTGTTCTTCACCGTGACCTTGTTCAACTGGCAGTAATCAATACAAATTTGAATAGAACCATCCTTTTTCTTCACAAATAAGACAGGAGCACCCCAAGGCGATACACTAGGCCGAATGAAACCTTTATCAAGCAGCTCTTGTAAATGCTCTTTTAATTCTTTCAACTCTACTGGGGCCATACAATATGGTGGAATATAAATGGGCTGAGTGCCCAGTAACAAATCAATGCCAAATTCAATATCCCTATCAGGTGGCATACCCGAAAGATCCGCTTGAAATACATCAAAAAAATCCCTTACTATAGGAACTGACTCCACGGTAGGAGTATCAACACTAATATCTCTCACATAGGCCAGATATGCATCACACCCCTTCTCAACCATTCGTTGAGCCTTAAGAAATGAAACAACCATGCTAGAAACATAATCGAATGTACCTCTCCACTCTAGTCATAGTAGACCTGGCATAGCCAATGCCACTGTCTTGGCGTAACAATCAAGGATGGCGTGATAGGGCGACAACCAGTCCATGCCCAAAATAATATCGAAATCCACCATACTGAGCAATAATAAATCAGCTCTGGTCTCAAAACCACTGATAACAATCAAACACGACCGATATACACAGCCAACAATTATAGAATCACCCACGGGTGTAGATACATGAACAGAAGAACTCAAAGAATCGCAGGATATACCTAAATTCGGGGCAAAATAAGATGATATATAAGAATAAGTGGAGCATGGATCAAATAAGACCGATGCATCTCTATGACAGACAGGAACAATAACTGTGATAACAGAATCGGATGCAACTTCCTCCGTCAGAGCAGGAAGGGCATAATATCTTGCTTGGCCTCCCCCTCTAGGGCGATCTTTACCTGTCCGACCTCCACCTCTAGCTAGTTGTGCGGGTGGAGTGGAAACTGGACAGTAATCATGGCCTGAGAAGCCTGAGGGCCCTGTAGAATAGGTGGGGCCTGCAAAATCTGTGGAGGTGCACCCCTCCTGAATCTGGGGCAATCCCTAACCATATGACGAGTGTAACCACACTCAAAACAAGCTCTCAAAGGATGTGACTACTGTGACTGGCTCGGGCCTGATCGACAGGACTGGCCGCTGGAAGCACCCCGTACAGGAGGTACACTAGACACAGGCGGTGCATAATAGGGATCATGGGGCCTATGAATGGCTGGAGTACAGCTGGCAGCTGGAAGTGCTGAATGAACAGGACGACTCCCATAACCCCTACCCTAATGTGCCGTAGATGGGGCACGAGAACTGTTATACGTGCCAGAATCTCGGGGTATCTTATCTTCCCTCTCTTCTCTCTCCCGAATCCACATATCCTCCAATCTCCTAGCAATAGACACCACCTGTTGGTATGCGATGTCCATCTCCAACTCTCCGTCCATACTGAATCTGATACTAGGGTGGAGCCTCCCAATAAATCGGCAAACCCGCTCTTGAATAGTAGCAACCAAGGTTGGTGCATGCCTAGCCAAATCACTGAATCGGAACGCATACTCTGACACGGTCATAGAACCCTGGCACAACTTCTCAAACGTTGCGCGCCATGCATCTCTAAGACTCTGAGGAACATATTCCCTCAAGAACATATCTAAAAATTGAGTCCAAGTGAGTGAAGTTGCATCAGCTAGACTATCCAACTCATATGCCTGCCACCACTGGTAGGTCGCTCCTCTAAGTTGGAATGTTGTGAAAGAAAATCTCATAGTACGGAGGATACAGTGAAATTCCTCAAAAAAACTCTGAGCATCCTCTGAAGCTAAACCGCTGAAAGTGGGAGGGTGGTACTTTTTGTACCTCTCGAGCCTGAGCTGCTCCCCCTATGAAACTACTGCACTAACCTCAGGCCGAACTGGGATAATTGGCTGCACTAGTATAACCTCTGGGGCATGGTCAACCTAGGCCCGTGGATCTGGGGTACAGGCAGCGGGAGTCTGTGCTCTTCCCCCAGCCTGAGATGTAGCCGGAGCAAGTGGAATCAACCCTGCCTGAGCTAGAGTGCCAAACATGCTCAAAAACTAGGCAAGAGTCTCCTGAAGTGCAGGGGTAGTAAAAAGCATCTCAGGTGCCTGCTCTCCAACTTGAGCTATTGGTGGCTCTGCTGCAGCAGCTCGTGCAGGTGCTCTGGCTACACCACGTGGTCTTCCTCGGTCTCTGCCCCGGACTCTTGCGGCTTCAACAAGGGGCGTGGGTGACTAATCATCGAATCCAGTTGTGTATGCCCTCACCATCAGTGAGAGAATAGAAAGCCAATAGTTTAAAATTTTGAAGTCAACAACTGCGCACGATAAGGAATCAAAGAAGTGAATATTTTCCTGACAGTTCCGTAGCCTCCCGAAGATAAGTACAGACGTCTCCGTATCAATCCGTTAGACTCTACTAAACCTGCTTGTGACTCATAACACCTATGAAACTAGATCTATGATACCAACTTGTCACACCCCCAATTCACCCTCTGTAGGATGTCGTGATAGCACCTAGTCTCTAAGGCTAGGTAAGCCTAACAAATTGTGGAATAACATAATAAGAGTCTGAAACTCAAACCTCAATAGTTGTAATAAATGAAAACTACAAGTCAAGAACTACAACATCCCAAAACCTGGTAGAAACAAGTCACAAGCTTCTAAGAGAAATACTAAATGTCTCTATACATCAGAGTCTACTAAAATAAAGAAACAATATGATAAGGATAGAGGGGGACTCCGAGGTCTGCGGACGCTGGCAGATGTACCTTAAAGTCTCCATATACAGGTAGCTCACTGATATCTGGGCTGGTAAGCAGTACCTGGATCTGTACAAAAAGATGTGTAGAAGAGTAGTATGAGTACACCACAATGATACCCAGTAAGTGCCAAGCCTAACCTAGGTAGAGTAGTGACGAGGTCAGGTTAGGCCCTAATGAAAATAATAGAAACATAAGACATAGGATATAATAATATAATGAAATGACTGAGGAGTGAACAACACAGCAAATAGAGGTAAACAACAGGGGCGCTCCCGAGGTACCGCCTCGTAGTCCCAAAAGTAAATATGCTGTGCAGAGTGGGATCTCCCGAGGAACCTCCTCGTAGTCCCAAAGTAAATATGCAGTACAGGGGGATCTCCTGAGGAACTGCCTCGTAGTCCCAAAGTAAATATGCAGTACAGGGGGATCTCCTGAGGAACTGCCTCGTAGTCCCAAAGTAAATATGCAGTATAAGGGAATATCCCGAGGAACCGCCTCGTAGTCCCAAAGTAAATATATAATACATGGGGATCTCCGTAGGAACCGCCTCTTAGTTTCAAAATAAATATGCAGCAGGTAGTCAGAGGAACAACGAATTTTCAGCAAGAAATCTTACAGTTAAAGATTTAAATTAAATCAAGGAAGCAGGTAATTCAGCTAAGCATATTGCAAGTAAGAGTTAAGGCACGTAGACATGTGATACTAGGCTAAACAGGATCACCACATATACTAAAGCAACTCAGGTAAAGAATTTAAAAGAAGACTACTCAGCAATAACCGATATTTTCAAATTTAGACCGTGTACCCACTCGTCACGTCGCGTACACAGCGCTCGCATATCATAAAATTTTACAACAATATCAAATCCTAAGGGATTTTCTCTACACATGATTAGACAAGCCACTTACCTCGAATCTCGCTCAATCAGTCAAGTAGTATGCCTTTCCCTCGATTTTACGATTCCGATCGGCTCGAATCTAGCCATAATTAATTTGATTCGGTCAATACAAATTATAGGAATAAAATCCATATGAAAATATATATTTTCTAACAAAAATCTAAAATTTAACTCAAACATCGCTCGTGGGGCCCACGAGTCCAACCATAAAAATTTTACCAAATTTCGACATCAATTCGACCTCCAAATCACTAAATCTTATTTTCAAATTCCTAGGTCCAGATTCCCAATTTACACCTCAAAAATATGTAATCTATTCGGAATAACCGACGATAGTTCAATATTATTGACTACAAATGGTCACAAGTGACTTACCTCATGAATTTCCGTGAAAACCTAGCTCAAAAATAGCCCAACCCGAGCTTGAAATGCCCAAAAATAGTAAAAGCTCGGAACCACTCTATTTTTGTACGAACCAGGGGTTTTCGCTTCTGCGGGCTTCCAGTCGCATCTGCGACGCCGCACCTGCAGAAATTCCATCGCAGGTGCTGATTCCACTTAAAGCCAAAACAATCTCGCTCATGCGGACAAAGGCTCGCACCTGCGAGCTCGCTTCTGCGGTCACATCTCTACATCTGCGGATGCACAGATGCGGTGCCCCTTTCGCACTTGCGCTCCCAGTTGAGCCAAGCCAGCCTCATGTCTGCGTCCACACGCTCGCTTCTGCGAGTCCACACTTGCGGGCAACCCCTCCGCAGGTGCGATGACACCAGAAGCTGGAATGCTTCAGCAATTCTCACAAGTCCAATTTTAGTTTGTTAACCACCCGAAACTCACCCCGAGGCCCCCGGAACCTCGAGAAAATATACCAACAAGTCCTAAAATATCATATGAACTTAGTCTAAACCTCAAATCACATCAAACAACGCTAAAAACATGAATCATACCCCATTTCAAGCTTAATGAACTTAAGAATTTTAAATTTTTACATTCGATGTTGAAACCTATCAAGTCAAGTCTGATTGACCCTAAATTTTGCACACAAATCATAAATAACATAACGGATCTATTTAAATTTCCAGAATTGGATTCCGACCCCCATATTAGAAAGTCAACTCCCCGGTCAAACTTCCAAACTTAAATTTCTATTTTAGTCATTTCAAGCCTAATTTAACTACGGGCCTCCAAATAATTTTCCGGACACGATCCTAAGTCCAAAATTACCATACGGAGCTATTGGAATCATCAAAATTCTATTCCGGGTGTCTTTTTTACATAGGTCGACTTTTAGCCAACCTTTTCAACTTAAGTTTTAAATTTTTAAACTAAGTGTTCCAATTCATTCCAATACCTCACCGAACCCGAACCAGTTACATCGGCATGTCATATAACAACTGTAAAGCATAAATTGAGTAGTAATTGGGGGAACAGAGCAGTAATACTCGAAACTATCGGCAGGGTCATTACACTGCACCTCCAAGCCCGCAATATTCTCCCACTACTTCAACTCAACTTATCACCTCTACTCCAACTATTAAGATTCATCATATGGTTACTCGCAAGCAAACTGGTTCTCTTAAACCACGGATACTCCCATCCTTAATCTCCCATATCTCTTCTCTTCCACCTGAACCATCTTCTTTTGCAGAAGCTAATAAATGACCTCATTGGAGACGTGCGATGGCTAAAGAGTATAATGCTCTCATGGACAATCACACTTGGGATTTATTGCCTCCACCATCTAATGACAATATTATTGGTTGTCGCTGGATTTTTTGAGTTAAACAAAATTCGGATGATCACGTGAGCATTATAAAGCTTGTCGTGTTGTCAAGGTTATAATCAATAATATGAATTTGACTATGATCAAACTTTTAGTCCAATGGTAAAATCAGTCATTGTTCACATTATTTTAGCTCTTGCTGCGTTTAAGAGTTGACATGTCCATCAAAATATATAAGTTTCCGAAGTCAGATCAGCGAACCTGCAGAGTCCCTTTTGTGCGTCCGCGAGAAGAATTCTGCGGACCGCACAATTTCCACTACGGTACGCACAATTTCAACTGCGGTTTGCTTAATTACTGCTTCCCCCACACTTTGGGAGTTTGGGGCCTCACTTCCGCACTCTAAAATGTGCCCTCCATACTTTAACTGTTCCACAACATCGTCAGAGTGGCGAAATGCCCAGACTCGCTCAAAACTCACCCCGAAACTCACCCGAGCTATTCGGGATCCCGTTCAAATATATCAACAAGTCCTGTAGTATAATACAGACTTACTAGAGGTCTCAAATCAAACATAACAACATCAAAACTACCCCGATCCTATGAATCGCAACCCAAATTCAAGCCTATGAACTAATCGATGCCGATTTATATCAAAACAACTCCGATTGACTTAAATTTTTGCATGAGAGTCTTAAATGACATAACGGACCTATTCAAATTTCCATAATTGGATTTCCCCTGATATAAAAAGTCAACTCTCAGTCAAACTTCCGAATTCTATTTTTTCAACTTTTGCCAAAATGCTTCAATTTATTCTACGGACCTCCAAATCCAATTCCGGGCGTACGCCTAAGTCCGAAATCACCATACGCAGCTATTAAAATTATCAAAACTCCATTCCGGGGTCGTTTGTTCAAAAAGTCAAACTTCGGTCAACTCTTTTCATTTAAGCTTCAAAAATGAGAATTGTTCTTTCAATTTAATTCCGAATCTTCCGAAAATCAAACTCGACCGCACACACAAGTCATAATACGTATTATGAAGTTTCTCGGGACCTTAAGTCGATGAGTTGGGCGTTAATTCTTAAAACGACAAGTCGGGTCGTTACATTCTCCCCCTCTTAAAACATACGTTCGTCCTCAAACGTGCCAAGAATTATTCTGAGGACATTAGATCACTGTGTGTATCCTTACACATATACGCGTGGGTGATTCTATGTTACCGCAATTTAAAATGGGTCCGACAACACCGTCTCATTTGAGATTATTCCTTTTATCCTCATTTATAAATTTTAAAATCAATTCTTACACTTCAATAAATTTCAAAAAGGACTAATTTTCATATTTCCACAGTGTGTTAGTCTCAACCGACTGTAGCAATTTCGTGCCTATACACATATTATACGTATGCCCATAACCACATCTCTGGTCATAATAGTTTTTCATAATTAATTACAGCAATATTGACAGCAACACACGAGGCATGAAGACCTCATAAATATGTATCCTAATTAACGAGTCACATTTAATGCTACCTGGGCACTCACCTCATAGTCTAACACTCAATATTCACGGCATGATTATGGCTAAATATGCACAAAAATTAAATACAAAAATTGTCAAATAAGCCTAACAGGCATGACTCTTTGTTAACAGTATAGTACAAATTTTAATTTCACAAAAGGGAGAATTTAAACACATAAATTTTTATCACAAGGATCTTGTCCTTATATAACTTCCATTGCGGCACATAGCCCGAGTTAAACATATAAAATCACATTAAACCGCGAGGATCCCGTTCTCAACTTTGAATCACAAGTATTTTGCATATTGTGCCAACTGAAAGTTTTTTCTATTTCTCTTTTCATAAATTCCGATAAACAATTTCACAACACATAATGAACCCTCATACCGTTAGGGCATATAATTCATAAAATTATAATCAATTATACCTAAATTACATCAAACCCACTGTAGTGAGTAACAGAAAGTCACTTTTGGACTCATAGCCCTCAATAGTGTACAAAACAAAAAATGATAGACACAGGCTAATGCCATCAAATCTCCCAACATGGATAAATACGGGAGTAGAGTACAAATTCACAAACTCACCATATAAGGAGCACGAAAGGATATCTCACCTCGATAACCGGAATCAAATCAAAATAAGAATAGTGCTCCTGTATTATGAATTAAATCATACCTGTAACGACACCATATGGTGTAACGGCCTCAGCCAATTCATAGAAATTATATTAACGGGCCGGGCCTCCACCTCTAGGATGCCCTCTATCCGCCTTTCCTCCACCCCTAACTGAATATGTAGGTAGAGTACCAACTGAAATGGAGCCTGTTGCTTGAGTGCTCTGATGTAATATGTCTCTCCCAAGTCTGGGAGAATCTCTCATGATGTGCCTAATATCATCACACTCATAACAACCCTTCTACATTTTCAGCTGCTTATAATGAGTCTGTGCCAGATAACTCGAATAACTATTATAGGAATCTCGTGCCGGTGGTGCAGTAAAATAACTTACTTGGTGCACCCCGAGTAATCTGATGCGCGGACTGAGCTGACTAACTACTCGAGTCTCCACCATAATAGGTTATAGCTGTAGAGTAGCATCCACTAAATTCTCCAGAACCTCGATACCTCTTGGTCTCCCTAGTTTCCTTTTCCTCACCTCAAACACGTTCTAACATCTTGGCAATTTTCACCACTTGATGAATATGTGGACTCACTCTCTAGCTGTAGGAACCGAAATAAGAGTATGACGGCTAATTCGTTGAACTTGATAGCATATTCTGATACCGTCATTGTGTCCTGATGCAACCGTTCAAACTCAGTGCGCCATGCATTCCGTAGAGTCTGGGGAACAAACTCCGTCAAAAACATCTCTGAAAATGTAGCCTAAGTAGGTAGTGTTGCATTGGCTGGTCTGCCCTCTTCATAGACTTTCAGCAAACACCGGTGGAGAATTATCTCTCCAAAGGCCAATTTCTTCCTTTACTATGCTGACCCAGCATCGCCGAGCTGACCATTTCTTCACATTTTCATCGATTCTTCCTTGGGGTAATTCTCCCCCCATCTATTTGTACACGGCGATCCCAAAAATAAAGCTCTGTACAGATAAATCTTGGCACGAACCATGTAGCCCATAAGTTTATCAACCACCGTACTTCCTTTGAAGCACCCTATAATGTCGCAACCGAGACGTCCACATTGAATAGACCTTATGTAAATTTGAAGTTGTTTCTCTAACTCCTTTGATACTGAAATATAGGATTATTAAGGGTGCAGTCATACCGCAAGTCTCCACTTTATCACCTGCAAAATCGCAGGCCTTAAACATGTGCAAATTTTGGGGAATCTTTCAGTACCACATATGTACATCAAATGCCAGAACTGATATAACACATGAACCTGCAATATGTTCGTCTATAGCGGACTCCTCCACTTTGCATGAAGTCATAGGACACAACGTACGATGATCCACAATACTAACCTTCACAGCTCGCACTCATCAACCAGATGCCCGAATCCGCTGCACCCCCACGTAAATCACTGAGTGATCCTTTAATACATCTGCATCTTTATTCGGGACCACACGTTGAGACGATGTTTGAGCATCCCTGGCTCCCTCGTAGTTTATCCACGACATCACGAACCGTCGGCGCACAACTGATACCGAGTGGGCAATGTCATACACGAGTGGATGTGAATGAATATAAGATATAGGCTTCAAGCTGAATCAATATCGCATGATAGGGAATAAAAGAAGTAGAGTTTCCTAATAGTTTCCGTAGCCTCTCGAAGATAAGTACATACGTCTCCGTACCGATCCACAAGACTCTACTAAACCTGCTTATGACTTGTAGCACCCATGAACCTAGAGCTCTGATACCAACTTGTCANTGAATGAAAGAAGTGAAACTGTCCTAATAGTCTCGTAGTCTCTCAAAGTTAAGTACAGACGTCTTTATACTGATCCGCAAAACTCTACTAAACTTGCTTATGACTCGTAGCACCTATGAACCTAGGGCTCTGATAACAACTTGTCACGACTCAAATCTCCCTCCGTAGGATGTCGTGGTGGCACCTAGTCTTAAGGACTAGGTAAGCCTAACAGTTACTGAATTAGTGGTAACTCAACCAACAATTATTAAATATGAAATAAAGTTTCCTACGTTCCCAAAACCTGTAGTAGAAGTCACAAGCTCTACAGAGTTTACTAGAAAAATCTCTACATACAACTGTTCCAGAATAAAATCAACAGTGCAGGAAAAATATCAGAAGGTAACTATGGGCCTGCGAACACGGCAACAGATATACCTTAAGTCTCCACAACAATGTCCAATCAATTAGCAAGATTATTAACAACACCGAGGTACCCGGATCTGCATAATAATGTGCAGGAGAGTAGTATGAGTACACCACAACGGTACCCAGTAAGTATCAAGCCTAACTTCGGTAGAGTAGTGACGAGGCCAGGTCAAGACACCTACCGGACATATAAACCTGTACAAAATGCTACATAAAACCAACAAGGAAGGAATATTGATGTAAGGCCATTAACCGAAGAATTTCCAATTCAAATCAATAATGAGAATATAGAATAACAACGAGAAAACAATCAAGTAATTACGCAACAACATAGTCAGAGTAAAATTGTCATATGAGTAAGTTCAAGTAAGGAATCATATGACAAATCAATCAATTAAATTATTTATGATGCATGTATTTCAACATAAATTACCCGAGGTATCACTCCTCGAAATCTCAATTCATGATTCACAACTTTCAAATTCTTACACAGGTGGCATCTTGTGCCTACATCTTCCAAATCACTTTTTGCACGGCACAATCCTCGTGCTACCATGTGTATAATTTCCGTATCCATATCAACCAAGATGATCAATGAATAATTTAAACACAATTAAATACAATTTTCAAATTAAATGTAGTGAAACATCAAATGAGTCATTAAACTAATTTAGAATTTAAATAAGGTAAAATAGTGGAGAGGTTGTACAAATAGAATATCAATTGAGTTTAGTTTAGAAGTATACGAGGTCCGATAAAATGTTGTATTTATACAAAATAAGACATTCAATCAAGTTTTAACAAAATAAATATGGGATTTATTAAAGTAAAATAAAATAACAATTTTCATGCAATGTACACGACAATAAGATAATGAGAGGGTTGAGACATCAATTAGAGTAAAAATATAATCACCATTAAAATTAGTAGACCTTCGAATGAGGTATGAGTTTTATTTTTGAAAGACACACAAGTGGAACAACTTGAAAATTCTTTCATTTATATCTGCTAAATTTTTCAGCAACATAACATTTCACGTAAAATGCATGACTCACACAGGGAGTCCATATTATTCCATTTTGTTTTAAATATATTGACAATTAATTTATTATAATCAAATACAATGTGGTGAATTAAGAAACCACAATAAATGTCCTAACATGAAATGCATCATGAGAATCACAATCAAAATTAACCTTAATACCACAATAAGTTCATATTTGTTAATCCCGTTGCGGCGTGCAACCCGCTCCAACAATATAATCTTTCAAATAAATTCTGTTGCGGCGTGCAACCCGCTCCAACAATATAATCTTTCAAATACATTCCGTTGCGGTGTGAAACTCACTCCAATAATAATACAAAGTAAGCAACCAAATTACAACCAACTCCGGTATACCACAAAGTAAAAAGGAATTACGAGGCTACACAAAGAAGTCACAACCAATGAAAAAGGCTACACGATAGTTCACGAAATCAAATAGCAAGGAAGTGACAATCCACAAGCCAATGCACAATTTATGAGCATCAACTGACAAATAAGGTATGTAGCAGGTAAAGCATGAACTCAACGAGTGATTACAATCAACAATTGGCATATAAGGTGATATCGATAACAAAGATGGATCATGTGCTAACAATTTCAAGTAAAGCACGTGCAAACAACTATAACACAAAGGATGTAGTCATGAAACAATAGTTACAATTAGTTACATGAAGGGAGACTAAAAGTCCAAACCAGTCAAATACGAAATATAGGTCGTGTACCCACTCGTCACCTCGCGTACACGACCTTCACATAACACGAATGACACAATCATCTCAAATCCTAAGGGGTGGTTTCCCCCACACGAAGTTAGACAAGACACTTACCTTAATGAAGTTAGGCCGATATTCCAAAATAGCCTTCTAGCTTGAATTGATGTTCGGACATCTCAAATCTATCCAAATTAATTGTATAATTTCACTGAAATTCATCAGAAACAATTCCGGATGATAAAATGTCGACTTAAAATTTTACATTAAAAAGTCAACCAAAAGTCAACACAGGACTCGCCTCTCGAAACCTGACATAATGTTCATGAAATCCGAACAGCCATTCCGATACGAGTTGAACCATACCAATTTTATCAAATTTCGATAACAAATCGTCCTCCAAATCTATATTTTTCGTTTTTGAAAGGTTTTACTATTTTCACCAAATTTCCAACTCAATTCACTGATTAAATGATTAAAATAACAATGGATTCATGTAATATAGCCAAAACCGAGTTAGAATCACTTACCCCGAAGAATTCTTTGAAACTCCCATGAAATGTCCCACAAACCGAGCTCCCAAAGTCCAAATGTGAAATAATACACTAACCCTCATTTATATAGTACACAATCTGACCTCTCGTTGTGCTGACCGCACATTTTCTTGTGCGGTCGCATATCCCATGTTCTGCGGCTGCGATCCAAATTGTGCGGCCGCACTTCTGCAGTGACTGTACTACCAGACTTTAGTAAATTGGCCATAACGTTCTCTAAAGATTTCCAAATGATTAATGGTATACATTTCTGGAAACTAGATTCAAAGGGCTACAACTACGTTTTGAATCATCTCAAAAGTTCTTTATAGATTAAAAGATATAATCTTCCGAAGTCAGACCTGTGAACCTGCAGAATCCCATTTGTGCGGCCGCGAGAAGAATTCTGCGGACCGCACAATTTCAACTACAGTCCGCACATTTTCAAGTGCGGTCCGCACAATTATTGCTGCCCCCGCTCTTTGGTAGTTTGCGGCCGCACTTCCTCATTCTAAAATATGCCCTCCGCACTTCAACTGTTCCACAACATCGTCAGAATGGCTAAATGCCTAGACTCGCTAACAACTAACCCCGAAACTCACCAGAGCCACTCGGGATCTCGCTCAAATATACCAACAAGTCCCGTAGTATAATACGGACTTACTCGGGGTCTCAAATTACACACAACAACATTGAAACTACCCCGACCCTACGAATCACAACCCAAATTCAAGCCTATGAACTATGAACTTCCAAATTGCAAAATCGATACCGATTTATATCAAAACAATTCCGATTGACTTCAAATTTTGAACGAGAGTCTTAAATGACATAACAGACATGTTTAAATTTTCATAATCAGATTTCAACCCCGATATAAAAAAGTCAACTCTTGGTCAAACTTCCGAATTCCATTTTTCCATCTTTCGCCAATATACTTCAATTTATTCTACGGACCTTCAAATCCAATTCCGGGCGTACGCCTAAGTCCAAAATCACCATACGAACCTATTGGAATTATCATAACTCCATTCTGGGGTCGTTTGCTCAAAAAGTCAAACTTCGGTTAACTCTTTTCATTTAAGCTTCAAAAATGAGAATTGTTCTTTCAATTTAATTCCGAATCTTTCAAAAATCAAACTCGACCAAACACGTAAGTCATAATACGTATTACGAAGTTGTTTGGGACCTTAAGTCGATGAATGGGACGTTAATTCTTAAAAATATAAGTTGGGTCGTTATACTGGCCTACCCTTCGCGAACGCAAAGGGTAAAATACACTATCCCTCCCAGGCCCCGTCTTTCTATACGAACGCGAGAAGTCCTTCGCGAACGCGTAGGCCTGTTATCCCAAAGCTTCACGAATGTGACCCCCTTCTCGCGAATGCGAAGGGTAACTGCCCAGCTCCCCAAATTCCTTCATCGCGAACTCAAGAGCCCTTCCGCATTTGCGAAGAAGGAAACGAGAACTCAAAAATCTATTTTTTCCAACTTTGCCCTGGGTGGTTCAAAACTTACTCGAGCCATTCAGGACCCCGTCTAAATGCCCAACAAGTCTGTAAAAATAATACGGTCCTGTTTGAACTCTCGAAATGCGTAAATCAACAACAAAACCAAGAATCGCACCTCAAAATAGAACTAAATCAAAATATGAACTTCAAGTTTCCAAATTGCTCTGAACGCGCCGAATCGTACTTAAGACTACTCAGAATGATACCAAATTTTGCGTGCAAATCTTAAATCACCATACAGAACTATTCCCAGACTCCGAATTCCAAACGGACCTCAATTACTCCAAAACCTACTCCAAACCAAATTTAAAGCACTTTAAAACCTTGAAACAACCAACTTTCACTATTAGATGTCGAAACGCTCCTGGATCGTCCAAAACCCAATCCGAACATATGCCCAAGTCCAAAATCATAATACGAACCTATTGGAATTGTCAAATCCCAATTTCGATATTGTCACGACCCAATTTCCACTCCTTATGATGTCGTGACGGCACCTAGTCTCTCCAACTAGGTAAGCCTAACTTTTGCGGAATAATGAAATGAAAACATAAATTTAACAACTAACTGTAGCAATAACAACATAACTGGGTACCATGCCGATTGACATGTATAATCCAACTATTCTAAAATACACAATAATCCCAAAACCTGAAACATCGTGAATCACAAACTACAGAAGGAAAATCTAATGTCTCTATACAACATAGTCTAACAAAAGAAAAATACAGAAGATAATGGATATGTGAAAGAGTAGAAGGGGACTCCGAGGTCTGCAAATGCGGCAGATATACCTTGAAGTCTCCAAAGCTGTCTCGGCTCACTGACAGTACGGTTGATAAGGAGCACCTGGATCTGCACACGAAAAACATGTACAGAGAGTAGCATGAGTACACCACAATCGGTACCCAGTAAGTGCCAACCTAACCTCGGTCGAGTAGTGATGAGGTCAGGTCAGGACCCTACTAGTATATATAGTAATAAAGCAAGGCAGGAATGAAATATCGCAGTAAAATAAAGACTGGAATTTAACAAGAAAGAATTCATAGAAGGTAACAGCTCAGTACACAGAAATACAACAGAGGATCTCTCGAGATACTATCTCGTAGTCCCAAACGTTAATGTGCAGGGGGATCTCCTGAAATAACATTCCATAGTCCCAAAGTAAATATGCAAGACAAAGGGATATCCCAGAATACCATTCCGTAGTCCCAAAATAAATATACAGTACATGGGGATATCCCAAAATACTGTTCCGTAGTCCCAAAATAAATATGCAGTACAGGGGGATCTCCCGAAATACCGTTCCGTAGTCCGAAAGTAAATAGGCAGCCAAACAATAGAATTCAATAGCTATGACACGAAATTCTACAGTTCAACCTAAGTACCAGTTAAGGAAAGACAGGTAAATTCACTAAACATGCTGCACGTAGTTCAAGTAAATAGTTAAGGCAAGTAGGCATGCTATTTTGGTCTAGCCAGATACTACACATGCTGATGGAACTCAAATAAGAAGGAAAATCAGGTTATTACTTAGTAGAAAAATTGGGTTTTTACACAATTAGCCCGTGTACGTACTCGTCACCTCACGTACACGGTTCTCATACATCAAAACAGTACAAATCCTACGGGGAGTTACCCCACGCAAGTTTAGGCAAGCCACTTACCTCGAACCAAGCTCAATCAATCGGTCAAACTACCTTTCCCACAAATATCAGGCTCCGAATGGCCCAAATATAGCCAAAAACAATTACATATCATAAATACAACTATAGTAGACTCATCTAATTAATGAAATCAATACTTTAACAAAAATTCTGAAATTCGCCCTGAAAAGTTGACCCGGGCCCATATCTCGGAATCGGGTAAAATTCACAAAATATGAATACTCATTCACTCACGAGTCTAACCATATCAAATTTACTAAAATCCGACACCAAATGGTTCTTCAAATCCAGAAATCAAGATTTCCAAATCCCTAGTCTCAAACTCCCAAATTCCACCTTAAATACACACTAACTAGGTGGAAAAATAAATAGGGAAGAAATATTATTGATCAAAAATAATCACAAGGGACTTACCTCAAGAAATCCCTCAAAAATGCTCTCAAGCAATCGCCAAACCCGAGATCAAAATGTTGAAAATGCTCAAATATCGTGAACCCTTGCATTTAAGTGTTATGTCCAGAAATCTCGCATTTGCGGACTCTCTGTCACATCTGCGATGCCACACCTGCGGAAATACCATCGCAGGTGCGGATTCCATTTAGAATCCCAGACTCCGTTCCTGCAGCTATGCGACCGCATTTGCGACTATAGCAGGTGCGGAAATGCATCGCACCAGCAGCTCCCCTTCGCACCTGCGCCCAGCTGCCCGCATCTGCGAATCTCGCAGATGCGGGAAAATATTCGCACCTACGGTTCCTGACCAACTCCTTCTTGGCCGCATCTGCGGCTCGTCCTTCGCTTTTGCGGGCTCGCACCTACGGTTCCCACTCTGCAGGTGCGGTTACACCAGTAGCAGGAGCACTTCAACTGCAATTCCTAACTCCAATCAAGCCGCTAACCACCCGAAATCACCTCGAGGCCCTCAGGACCTCAACTAAATATACCAACAAGTCCTATAACCCGATACGAACTTAGTCGAATCCTCAAACCACATCAAACAACACTAAAATCACAAATCATGCTCCAATTCAAACGTAAAGAACTTGAAACTTCCAAATTCGACAACCGATGCCGAAACCAATCAAATCACGTCCGATTGACCCCAAATTTTGCACACAAGCTATATTCAATATTACATACCTACTCCAACTTCCGGAATCCAAATCCAACCCCGATATCAAAATTTCCACTACCGGTCCAAATCTCCAAAAATTCGACTTTCGCCATTCCAAGCCTAAATAAGCTACGGACCTCCAAAACACAATGCGGATACGCCCCTAAGCCCAAAATCACCTAACGGAGCTAACAGAATTGACAGAACTCCATTCCGGAGTCGTCTTCACATAGTTCCGACTACGGTCCAAATCCTAAGGCTTAAACCTCAATTTAGGGACTTAGTGTCCCAAAATACTCCAAAAACCAAAACGAAACCTCCCGTCAAGTCACAATAGTAGGAATATATATGTGAGAAGCAGTAAATAGGGGATCAGGGCTATTACTCTCAAAACGACCGGCCGGGTCTTTACATCCTCCCCCTTTTAAAACAATCGTTCATCCTCGAATGAGTATAGAGACATACCTGAAGTGGTGAAAAGATGAGGATAACGACTGCATATATATTGCTCAGTCTCCCAAGTCGCCTCCTCGACCGGCTATCCCCTCCACTGAACCTTCACGGAAGCAATGTTCTTTGACCATAACTTTTTGACCTGCCTATCTAAAATAGCCACTGGCTCCTTAACATAAGATAGATCCTTGTCCAATTGGACTGAGCTGAAATCCAACACATGAGACAGATCGCTGTGATACTTTCGGAGCATCGAAACATGAAATACTGGATGAACGCCTACTAGGCTGGGAGGTAAGGCAAGCTCATAAGCAACCTCCCCAACACGCCGCAACACCTCAAAAGGACCAATAAACCTTGGGTTCAACTTGCCCTTCTTTCCGAACCTCATAATGCCCTTCATGGGCGAAACCCGGAGCAAGACCTACTCTCCAACCATGAATGCAACATCGCAAACCTTCCGGTCCGCATAGCTCTTCTGTCTGGACTGGGCTGTGTGAAGTCGATCCTGAATCACCTTAACCTTCTCCAAGGCATCCTGAACCAAGTCTGTACCCAATAATCTAGCCTCGCCTGACTCAAACTATCCCACTGGAGATCGACACCGCCTACCATACAACGCCTCATACGGTGCCATCTGAATGTTGGACTGATAACTATTGTTGTAAGAAAACTCTGCAAGTGGAAAGAACTGGTCCCAAGCACCCCCAAAATCTATCACACATGCCCGAAGCATATCCTCTAATATCTGAATTGTGCGCTCGGACTGCCCGTCCGTCTAAGGGTGAAATGCTGTGCTCAACTCAACCCGAGTACCCAACTCATGCTGTACAGCTCTCCAGAACCGTGATGTAAATTGCGTACCCCAGTCAGAGATGATATATACTGGTACGCCATGAAACCTGACGATCTCACCAATGTAGATTCGAGCTAGCTGCTCGGAAGAATAGGTAGTCATCACAGGAATGAAATGAGTCGACTTTGTCAGCCTATCCACAATCACCCAAATTGCATCAAACCTTCGCTGAGTCCGTGGGAGTCCAACAACGAAATCCATAGTGATTCGTTCCCATTTCCACTTTGGAATCTCCAACTTCTGAAGCAACCCACCCAGTCACTGATGGTCATACTTCACCTGCTGGCAATTTAGGCAACGAGAAACATACTTCACTATGTCTTTCTTCATTCTCCTCCACCAGTAATGCTGCCTCAAGTCCTGATACATATATACGGCACCCGGATGAATGAAGTACTACGAGCTGTGAGCCTCCTGGAGAATCAACTCACGCAAACCATCTACATTGGGCACACATATCTAGCCTTGCATCCTCAATATTCCGTAATCACCAATAGTCACATCTCTAGCATCACCTCGCCGAACCCTGTCCTGAAGGACAAGCAGATGGGGGTCATCATACTGACGCTCCCTTATACGATCATAAAGAGAAGACCGAGAGACCACACAAGCCAATACTCGACTCGGCTCAGAAATATCCAATCTCAAAAACTGGCTGGCTAAGGCCTGAAGATCCAACGCTAATGGCCTCTCTGCTGCTAGTAGATATGCTAAACTCCCCAAACTCTTTTCCCGGTGACTCAAAGCATTGGCCACCACATTGGCCTTCCCAGGGTGGTACAAAACGGTGATATCATAATCCTTAAATATCTCCAACCACCTCCACTGACGCAAGTTAAGATCTTTTTGCTTAAACAGATGCTACAAACTCTGATGATCTGTGTAAATCTCACAAGGAACACCATACAAATAATGCCGCCAAATCTTCAAGGCATGAACAATAGCTGCTAACTCAAGGTCGTGGACAAGATAGTTCTTTTCATGCACCATCAGCTGTTTGGATGTGTAGGCAATCACCCTACCGTCCTGCATCAACACCGCACTGAGACCAATCCGCAATGCATCACAATATACAATATAAGACCCCGAACCTGTAGGCAATACCAATACTGGGGCTGTAGCCAAAGCTGTCTTGAGCTTCTGAAAGCTCTCCTCACATTCCTTTATCCACCTGAATGGAGCACCCTTCTGGGTCAATTTGGTCATAAGTGCAGCAATAGAAGAGAAACCATCTACAAATCAACTGTAATACCCCGCCAAACCAAGAAAACTCTGGATCTCTATAGCTGAGGACGGTCTGGGCCAATTCTGCACTGCTTAATCTTCTTTGGATCCACATGGATCCCATCACTCGATACTATATGACCCAAGAATACCACTGAGTCTAGCCAAAACTCACACTTTAAATTTTTTGCATATAACTTCTTTTCTCTCAAGGTTTGATATGCAGTCCTGAGGTGTTGCTCATGTTCTTCCAGAGTCCGGGAGTACACCAGAATGTCGTCAATAAACACAATAACAAATGCGTCAAGATAAGGCCGGAACACACTATACATCAAGTGCATAAAAGCTGCCAAGGCATTGGTTAGACCAAAAGACATCACAAAGAACTCGTAGTGGCCATACCGAGTCCTGAAAGCAGTCTTCGGGATATCTAGCTCCCGAATCTTCAACTGATGATAGCCTGAGCATAAGTCAATCTTGGAAAACACTCTAACACCCTGTAACAGATCAAATAAGTCATCAATACGAGGCAGTGGATACCTGTTCTTCACTGTAACTTTGTTCAAATGGTAGTAATCAATACACTTCCGCATAGAACCATCCTTCTTCTTCACAAATAATACAGGAGCACCCCAAGGTGACACACTGGCCTAATGAAGACCTTATCAAGCAACCCCTATAACTGCTCATTCAACTCTTTCAAATCGGGAGGAGCCATACGATATGCAGGAATAGAGATGGGCTAACTGCCCGAAAACAAATCAATGTCAAAATCAATATCTCTATCAGGCGACATGCCCAGAAGATCAGCTGGAAACATATCTGGAAAGTTCCTCACTATTGGAATTGACTCAACTGTAGGGGTATCAATACTGACATTTCTCACATAAGCTAGATATGCGTCACACCCTTTCTCAACCATTCGTTGAGCTTTAAGAAATGAAATAACTCTGATAGGAGTATACCCTAAGGTACCTCTCCACTCTAATCGCAGAAATCCTGGCATAGCCAGCGTCCCGGTCTTAGCGTGACAATCAAGAATAGCATAATGGGGGCGGCAACCAGTCCATGCCCAAGATAATATCAAAGTCCACCATGCTGAGCAATAATAAATCGGCTCTGGTGTCAAAACCACTAAAAGTAATCAAACACGACCGATACATGCGGTCCGCAACAAGAGAAACTCCCACAGGAGTAGACACATAAACATGGGAACTCAAAGAGTCCCGAGATACGCCCAAATACAGGGCAAAATAAAAGGACACATAAGCATATGCAGAGCCTGGGTCAAATAATACCGACGCATCTCTATGACAGACCGGAACAATACCTGTAATGACAGAATCAGAAGCAACTACCTTTGTACGAGCAGGAAGGGCATAATATCTAGCCTGACCTCCCCCTCTAGGGCGACCTCTACCTCTCCGACCTCCATCTCGGGCTGGCTGAGCAGGTGGGGTGGCAGCTGGTGCTGTAATCATGGTCTGAGGACTCGGTGGAACACGCTGTGCCTGAGAAGTATGTGGAGGTGCACCCCTCCTAAATCTGGGGCAATCCTTTACCATATGGCGATTATCTCCACACTCAAAACAAGCTCTGGGAGGGCGTGGCTACTGTGGCTGGCTCGGGCCAGATCTGCTGGACTGGCTGCTAGGAACACCATGTGCAGGAGGAACACAAGATACTGGCGGTGCATAATAAGGCTCCTAGGGCCTTGAAGGAGCTGGAACACCACTGGTAGCTAGAAGACCTGAATGAATGGGGCGACTCACATAACCCCTACCATGGAGAGCTACTAGGACACGAGCACCGAAATAATAACCAGTCTCTCGATTCCTCTTGGCATCTCTCTTCTCTCTATCCCGGGCAAGCATGCCCTCAAATCTCCTGGCAATACTCATAACCTACTGATAAGAAATATCCATCTCCAACTCCCTAGCCATACTAATCCGGATGCTGGGGTAGAGTCCTTAAATAAACCGTCGAACCCCCTCTTGAACTGTGGAAACCAAGGCCAGTGCATGTTGGGCAAAATCACTGAAACAGACTGCATACTCTAACACAATAATAGATCCTTGGTGCAGCTGCTCAAACTCCGTGCGCCATGAGTCCTTGAGGATCTGAGGGACATACTCTCTCAAAAACTTGTCTGAGAACTGAGTCCATGTAAGTGAAGATGCCTCAGCCGAACTACTCAACTCATAAGTACACACCACTGATAGGCTGCTCTTCTAAGCTGGAATGTAGTAAAAGAAACCCCACTCGACTCCTCTATGCCCATAGTACGGAGAATACGATGACACTCCTCCAGAAAACCTTGAGCATCATCTGTAGCCAATCCGCTGAAGGTAGGTGGGTGGTACTTCTTGTACCTCTCAAGTCTGAGCAGCTCCACCTCAGAAGCTGCTGCCCTAACCTCGGGCTGAGCTGGAGCTACCGGCTGCATTGGTACAATCTCTGGAACCTAGTCGATCCGAACCCATTTCTCTGGAGTACCGAAGGCAGGAGTCTATACTCCTCCCCCGTCATGCAATGTGGTAGGAGCAAGTGGAATCTATCCAGTCTGAGCTAAAGTGCTGAACATGCTCAGAAACTGGGCTAAACTCTCATGGAGAGATGGTACAGAAATAGGTACCTCATGATTTTACCCTCCAGTTGGAGCTACTGGGGGATCCTCTGTAGCAGCTCATGCGGGTGCGTTGGCTGCACCACATGGACATCCTCGGCCTCTACCCCAGCCCCGAACTCTCGCGGCTCTAGCAATGGCGCGGGTGCTTGGTCATCAAATCTGCTCGTACGTGTCTTCACCATCTGTGAGAGAATAGAATACAGAAGTTTAGAATTTTTGAAGTCAACAATTTTTGCATGACAAGGAATCAAAGTAATGAAATTTTCCTAATAGTTCCATAGCCTCCCGAAGATAAGTACAGACATCTCCGTACCGATCCGCGAGACTCTAATAAATAGGCTTGTGACTCATGATACCTACGAACCTAGATCTCTAATACCAACTTTTCACGACCCAACTTCCCCTCCTTATGACATCGTGACAGCACCTAGTCTCTACGACTAGGTAAGACTAACTTTTGAGGATGATGGGGACGCGTTCGCGAAGGTTTGAGGATCAGTGCATCGCGAACGCGAGAAGGACATCATGTTCGCGTAGAGAAAGTGGACCGGTTGGGAACCCCAAGGATTTGTTCTACGCATTCGCGTAACGGGTGTCGCATTCGTGAAGCATCAGGAAGTGAAAGGTACGCGTTCACAAGAGGTCCCTCGCGTTCGCGAAGGAGGAATTTTAGTCAGTGGGATTTTGTTATACGCGAACGCGAGGATGTGGCCGCATTCGTGAAGAAGGATTCACCTGGGCAGAATATAACATTCTAAAAATGGGGGTTTTGCCATTTTATCAAAAATTTGAGTTGAGAGCTCGGATTTGGACGATAGTTTGAGGGATATTTAGAGACATCGATTGGGTAATGATTCTTCACTTGTTTTTTGTTATATCCCACTAATCTATCACTAATTTCATCTTTTAATTTCGGATTTGGGTGGAAAATTTGGAAAAACTGGGTAGAAGTTCTTCAACTAAGATTTTAGGTTTTGATTGACATTTTGATATGGGATTTGGATAATTTTGGTACAAGTGAACTCGTGAGTGAATGTGTGTTCATATTTTGTGACTTTTACCCGATTCCGAGACGTGGGCCTGGGTCAACTTTTTGTGGCGATTTTCTAATTTCTTGCTTTAACTTTGGTTTCATTAATTAGATTAGTTTCTTATAGTTGTATTTATGGTATGTAATTGATTTTGGTTAGATTTGGGCCATTCGGTGTCGGATATTCGTGGAAAAGGCATTGTTACCAATTGATTGAGCTTGGTTCGAGGTAAGTGGCTGGCCTAACCTTGTGTGAGGGAAATCCCCTTAGGATTTGGTAGTGTTGTGATACGTGAGCATCGTTTACATGAGGTGACGAGTACGTACACAGGCTATTTGTTGTAAAACTCGATTTATTTTACTGAGTATTAATATGTTCTTCCTTTATATTGAGTTATACCGTTTAAATGAGTATTGGCCTGTTTTCATTCTTAATTGAGCTATTCCAATATGTGTAGCTATCTTTTTTAGTCTAATATCACATGTCTACGTGCTTTAACGGCTTATTTGAACTTTGTAAAGCATGCCTAGTTGATTGCTTGCTGTTCCTTTCCTTTATCGGTATAACTGTAGAAATCTTACTGTTAACTGTTGTATTTATCGGTTTGAGCTGTGTATTTACTTTTGAGACTACGAGGCAGTTCCTCTGGAGTTCTCCCTACACATTTACTTTTGAGGCTACGAGGCGGTTCCTCAGGAGTTCTCCCTGCATATTTACTATTGAGACTACGAGGCGGTTCCTCGGGAGTTCTCCTTGCACATTTACTTTTGAGACTATGAGGCGGTTCCTAGGGAGTTCTTCCTGCACATTTACTTTTTATACTACGAGGCAGTTCCTCGGGAGTTCTCCCTACACATTTACTTTTAGGACTACGAGACGGTATCTCGGGATCTCCCCCTGTTGTTATCACATTATTCTTGTGTTGTTGTTTCTCTGTGAATTCTTGCTGTTAATTTTTCCATTTTTACTTCATTTTTAGTATATCGTATGTCTTATTATTATATCCAAGTAGGTCCCGGACCTAGCCTCATCACTACTCTACCGAGGTTAGGCTTGGCACTTACTAGGTACGGTTGTGGTGTACTCATGCTACTCTTCTGCACATGTTTTGTGTGTAGATCCAGGTACTTCTTATCAGCCTCGCTATTAGTTGAGAGTGCTTGCTGCTATACAGAGACTTTAAGGTACATCTGCCTCATCCGCAGACCTCGAAGTCCCCCTCTATTCTCTCCTATGTCATTTACCTTCCGTACTTCTTTTGTTAGACTCTGGTGTATAGAGATACTAGTTTCCTTCTGTAGCTTGTGACTTATGATGTTCCGAGTTTTGGGAAGACTGCGTATTTATAGAGTATTGGTTATTGTACATGCCGAGCGACATTGTCACTAGTTATTCAGTTATTCACTGTTATTAGGTGCCATGTTTTACTTTCGTATTGTTATTTCCGCAATTTGTTAGGCTTACCTAGTCGTAGAGACTAGGTTCCGTCACGGCGTTATACAGAGGGAGTTTGGGTCGTGAGAAGTTGGTATCAGAGCTCTAGGTTCATAAGTGTCATGAGTCACAAGTCCGTTTATTAGAGTCTCGCGGATCGGTACAGAGACGTCTGTACTTATCTTCGGGAGGCTATGAAATTGTTAGGAAAAATTATACTTCTTTGATTCCTTGTCGTGCAAAATTTGTTGACATAAAAAATTCTAAACTTCCGCATTCTATTCTTTTTTACAGATGGTGAGGACCCGTACCAGAGGATATAATAATCATGCACCCGCGCCCCTTGCTAGAGCCGCGAGAGGCTGGGTTTCGAGGATGACCATGCGGTGCAGCCAGGGCACCCGTGCGTGCAGCGACGGAGGAGCCCCTAGTAACTCCATTTGGAGGGCAGACACCTGAGATACTTGTTGCTGCACCAGCTCTCCAGGAGACTCTAGCCCAGTTTCTGAGCATGTCAGTACCTTAGTTCAGGCTGGATTGATTCCACTTACTCTTGCCACATCTCAGGCCGGGGGAGGGGCACAAACTCCTGTCGCCGATACTCCAAAGTAGCGGGTTCAGGATGACTAGGTTCCAGAGATTATACCGATGCAGCCGGTAGCTCCAGTTCAGCACGAGACTAGGACAACCGCCTCTAAGGCAGAGCACTTCAGACTTGAGAGGTATAAGAAGTACCACCCACCTACATTTATCGGATTGGATACATATGATGCTCAGGGTTTTATGGAGGAGTGTCATCGTATTCTCCGTACTATAGGTGTAGCGGAGAATAATGGGCTTTCTTTTACCACCTTTCAGCTTAGATGAGCAGCTTATTAATGGTGGCGTGCTTATGAGTTGAGTAGTCCGGATGAGGCAACTTCATTTACATGGACTTAGTTCTCGGACATGTTTTTGAGAGAGTCTGTCCCTCAGAGCCTCAGGGACTCATGGCGCGCAGAGTTTGAGGAGCTGGGCCAGGGTGCTATGACTGTGTCAGAGTATGCAGTCTGCTTTAATGATTTGGCCTGACATGCATCAGCCTTGGTTGCCATAATTCGAGAGAGGGTTCGACGATTTATTGAGGGACTCCACCCCAGTATCCAGATTAGTATGGCCAGGGAGTTGGAGATGGATATTTCTTATTAGTAGGTTGTGAGTATTGCCAGGATATTGGAGGGCATGCTTGCCCGGGACATAGAGGAGAGAAAGGCCAAGAGGTCTCGAGAGTCTGGCATGTATAGTGGTACTCGTGCCCCAGCTGCAGTTCGACATGGTAGGGGTTATGTGAGTCGCCCCATTCATTCAGCTCTTCCAGCCGCCAGTGGTGTTCCAGCCCCTGCTAGACCCCAAGAGCCTTATTATGCACCACAAGTATCTAGTGTGCCTCATGCTCAGGGTGCTTTTAGCAGTCAGTCCAGCAGACCCAGCCCGATTCGGTCACATCAGCCACGCCCTACGAGGGGTTGTTTTGAGTGTGGCGACACCCGCCATATGGTGAGGGATTTCCCCAGACATACCTCCCCAGACTTCTCAGGCACCACGTGCTCTACCGGGTCCTTAGGCTATGATTACAGTATCAGCTACCGCCCTACCTACTCAGCCAGCTTGAGGTGGAGGTCGGGGAGGTCGAGGTCATCCTAGAGGGGGAGGCCAGGCTAGATATTATGCTCTTCCGGCTCATATAGAGGCAGTTGCTTCCAACTCTGTCATTACAGGTATTGTTCCGGTCTGTCATAGAGATGTGTCGGTATTATTTGACCCTGGCTCTACATATTCCTATGTGTCCTCTTATTTATGCCCCGTATTTGGGCGTATCTCAGGATTTCTTGAGTTTCTCTATTTATATGTCTACTCATGTGGGAGATTCTATTATTGTGGACCGCGTGTATCGGTCGTGTTTGATTGCTCTTAGTGGTTTTGAGACCAGAGCCAATTTATTATTACTCAGCATGGTAGACTTTGATGTTATCTTGGGCATGGACTGGTTGTCGCCCCATTATGCTATTCTTGATTGTCACCCTAAGACCGTGACGCTGGCTATGACAAGTTTACCGCGATTAGAGTCAAGAGGTACCTTAGAGTATACTCCCAACAGAGTTATTTCATTTCTTAAAGCTTAACGAATGGTTGAGAAGGGGTGTGACGCGTATCTAGCTTATGTGAAAGATGTGTGTAGTGATACCCCTACAATTGAGTCAGTTCCAATAGTGAGGGACTTTCCATATGTGTGTCCAACTGATCTTCCGGGCAAGCCACCCGACAGAGATATTGATTTTGGCATTGATTTGTTGCCGGGCACTCAGCCCATCTCTATTCCTCCATATCGTATGGCTCCTCCTAAACTGAAGGAGTTGAAGAAGCAGTTACAGGAGTTGCTTGATAAGGGCTTCATTCATCCTAGTGTGTCACCTTGGGGTGCTCCTGTCTTATTTGTAAAGAAGAAGTATGGTTCAATGCGGATGTGTATTGATTATCGCCAGTTGAATAAAGTCACAGTGAAGAAGAGGTATCCATTGCCTTGTAATGGTGACTTATTTGATCAGTTACAGGGTTCCAAAGTGTTTTCCAAGATTATCTTATGTTTAGGCTATCATCAGTTAAAGATTCGGGAGCCAAATATCCCGAAGACTGCTTGCAGGACTTGGTATGGTCACTACGAGTTTCTTGTGATGTCATTTGGGCTGACCAATACCCCAGCAACTTTTATGCACTTGATGCACAATATGTTCCAGCCTTATCTTGACTCATTCGTCATTGTGTTTATTGACGACATTCTGGTGTACTACCGGACTCTGGAGGATCATGAGCAGCACCTGAGGACTGTGCTTCAGACCTTGAGAGAAAGGAAGTTATATGCGAAATATTTAAAGTGTGAGTTGTGGCTAGACTCAATGGCATTCGTGGGTCATGTAGTATCAAGTGATGGGATCCAGGTGGATCCGAAGAAGGTGGAAGTTGTGTAGAGTTGGCCTAGACCATCATCAACTATGGAGATCCAAAGTTTTCTTAGTTTGGCGGGGAATTATCATCGATTTGTAAAGGGTTTCTCATCTATTGCAGCACCTATGACCAGGCTGACCCAGAAGGGTGCTCCGTTCAGGTGGAAAGAGGAATATGAGGAGAGCTTTCAGAAGCTCAAGACAAATTTGACTACAACTCCAGTATTGGTATTGCCTACAGGTTCGGGATATTATACAGTATATTATGATGCGTCGCAGATTGGTCTCGGAGTGGTATTGATGCAGGACGGTAGGGTGATTGCCAACGCATCCAGACAGCTAAAGGTGTATGAAAAGAACTATCCTATCCCTGACCTTAAGTTAGCAGCTATTGTTCATGCCTTGAAGATTTGGCGGCACTATTTGTACGGTGTCCCTTGTGAGATTTACACCGATCACCGGAGTTTGTAGCATCTGTTCAAACAGAAATATCTTAACTTGCATTAGCAGAGGTGGTTGGAGCTGCTCAAGGATTATGATATTACCATTTTGTACTATCCCGGGAAGGCCAATGTGGTGGCCGATGCTTTGAGTCGTCGGGCGAAGAGTTTGGGGAGCTTAGCATATCTACCAGCACCAGAGAGGCCATTGGCGTTGGATGTTCAGGCCTTAGCCAACTAGTTTGTCAGAATTGATATTTCTGAGCCGAGTCGAGTATTGGCTTGTGTGGTCTCTCAGTCTTTTCTTTATGATCGTATCAGGGAGCGTCAGTATGATGACCCACATCTGCTTATCCTTAAGGACACGGTCCAACACAGTGATGCTAAGGAGGTCACTATTGAGGATGATGGTGCATGGAGGATGCAGGGCAGGCTATGTGCGCCCAATGTAGACGGTTTGCGACAACTGATTCTTTAGGAGGCTCATAGTTCGTGGTACTCTATTCATCCGGGTGCTGCGAAGATGTATCGGTACTTGAGGCAGCATTACTGGTGGAGGAGGACGAATAAATACATAGTGGAGTATGTGACTCGCTGTCTAAATTGCCAGTAGGTGAAGTACGAGCATCAACGGCCAGGTGGGTTGCTTCAGAAGTTAGAGATTCTGGAGTGGAAATGGGAGCAGATCACTATGGATTTCGTTGTTGGACTCCCACAGACTCAGCGGAGGTTTGATGTAGTTTGGGTGATTATGAATAGGCTGACCAAGTCAGCTTATTTCATTCCGGTGATGACTACCTATTCTTCCGAGCAGTTGGCTCGAATTTACATCTGCGAGATCAATAGGATTTATGGCATACCAGTATCTATCATCTCTGATCGGGGTACGTAGTTTACATCAAGGTTCTAGAGGGCTGTACAACAGGAGTTAGGTACTCGGGTTGAGTTGAGCACAACATTTCACCCTCAGACGGACGGACAGTCCGAGCGCACTATTCAGATACTGGAGGATATGCTCCGCTCTTGTGTGATAGGCTTTGGGGGTGCTTGGGATCAGGTCTTGCCACTTGTGGAGTTTTCTACAATAACAGTTATCAGTCGAGCATCCAGATGGCACCGTATAAGGCTCTGTATGGTAGGCGGTGTCGGTGTCTAGTGGGTTGGTTTGAGCCAGGTGAGGCTAGATTATTGGGTGCAGACTTGGTTCAGGATGCCCTGGATAAGATGAAGGTGATTCAGGATCGACTTCACACAACCTAGTCGAGAGAGAAGAGTTATGTGGACCAGAAGGTTTGCGATGTTGCATTCATGGTTGGAGAGCGGGTCTTGCTCCGGGTTTCGCCTATGAAGGGCGTTATGAGGTTCAGAAAGAAGGGCAAGATGAGCCCAAGGTTCATTGGTCCCTTTGAAGTGTTGCGGCAAGTTGGGGAGGTTTCTTATGAGGTTGCCTTACCTCCCAGTCTAGCAGGAGGATTATCCGGTATTTCATGTTTCTATGCTCCGGAAGTATCACGATGACCCGGCCCATGTGTTGGATTTCAGCTCAGTCCAGTTGGACAAGGATCTATCTTATGTTGAGCAGCGAGTGGCAATTTTGGATAGGCAGGTTTGAAAGCTGAGGTCAAAGAACATTGCTTCCGTGAAGGTTCAGTGGAGGGGTCAGCTGGTCGAGGAGGCGACTTGGGAGACCGAGCGGGATATGCTCAGCCGTTATCCTCATCTTTTCACCACTTCAGGTATGTATTTACGCTCATTTGAGGACGAGCGATTATTTTAAGAGGGAAAGGATGTAACGACCCGGCCGGTCATTTTGAGGGTAAAAGCCCCAATCTTCTATTTACTGCTTTCCTCGTATTCGTTTCTGCTTATGTGACTTGCCAGGAGGTTTTGTTTTTGGTTTCGGAGTGTTTTGGGACACTTAGTCCCTAAACAGAAGCTTAAGCCTTAGGATTTTGACTGTAGTCGGAACTATATGAAGACGACTCCGGAATGGAGTTTTATCGGTTCTGTTAGCTCCGTTAGGTGATTTGAGCTTAGGGTAGTGTCTAGATTATGTTTTGGAGATCTGTAGTTGATTTAGGTTTGAAATGGCGAAATCTAATTTTTGCCCAGTAGTGGACTTTTTGATATCGGGGTCGGAATCTATTTCCGGAAGGTGGAGCAGGTCCGTAATGATTAATATGACTTGTGTGCAAAATTTGAGGTCAATCGGACGTGGTTTGGTAGGCTCCAGCATCGGTTGCGGAAATTTAAAGTTTCAAGTTCATTAAGTTTAAATTGGAGGGTGATTCGTGTTTTTGTTGTTGTTTGAGGTGTTGTAAGGGCTCGACTAAGTTTGTATGGTTTCTTAGGACTGGTAGGTATGTTTGTTTGAGGTCCCTGGGTCCTCAGGTGAATTTCGGATGCTTAACGGATCATTTTGGACTTGTGAAAGATAGCAGATATTCTGGTATTTTTGTTGTTGAGTTTTCTTCATCACATTTGCGAGAGAGGTATCGCGATCGCGATCGCGTAAGGCATTTGAGAGGCCAGCTGGAGTTGTTCTTCGCATTCCCAAAGATGGGGATGTGTTCGCGAAGGTTTGAGGATCAGTGCATCGCGAAAGCGAGAAGGACATCGCATTCGCGTAGAGGAAGTGGAGCAGTTGGGAGCCCCAAGGATTTGTTCTACGCGTTCGCGTAACGGGTGTTGCAAGTGGTCCCTCGCGTTCGCGAAGGAGGAATTTTGGTCAATGGGATTTTGTTATACGCGAATGCGAGGATGTGGCTGCGTTCGCGAAGAAGGATTCACCTGGGCAAAATATAACATTCCAAAAATGAGAGTTTTGCCATTTTATCAAAAACTTGAGTTGGGAGCTCGGATTTGGACAAGATATTTAGGGATTTTCAGAGACATCGATTGCGTAATGATTCTTCACTTGTTTTTGATTATATCCCACTAATCTTTCACTAATTTCATCTTTTAATTTCGGATTTGGGTGAAAATTTTGGGAAAAATGGGAAGAAGGTCTTCAACTAAGATTTTGGGTTTTGTTTGAGATTTTGATATCGGATTTGGATAATTTAGGTACGAGTGAACTCGTGAGTGAACGGGTGTTCATATTTTGTGACTTTTATCCGATTATGAGACGTGGGCTCGGGGTCTACTTTTTGGGGCGATTTTCTAATTTCTTTCTTTAACTTTAATTTCATTAATTAGATTAGTTTCTTATAGTTATATTTATGGTATGTAATTGATTTTGGCTAGAGTTGGGCCATTCGAAGTCGGATATTCGTGGAAAAGGCAATTTTACCGATTGATTGAACTTGGTTTGAGGTAGTGGCTTGCCTAATCTTGTGTGGGGGGGAATTCCCTTAAGATTTGGTACTATTGTGATATGTGAGCGTCGTGTACGTGAGGTGACGAGTACGTACACGGTCTATTTGTTTTAAAACCCGATTTAATTTACTGAGTAGTAATCTATTCTTCCTTTAAATTGAGTTATACCGTTTAAATGAGTATTAGCCTGTTTTCATTCTTAATTGTGCTATTCCAATATGTGTAGCTATCCTGTTTAGTCTAATATCGTATGTCTACGTGCTTTAACTGCTTATTTGAACTATGTGAAGCATGCCTAGTTGATTTCCTGCTTTTCCTAGTCCTTTATCAGTATAACTGTAGAAATCTTGCTGTTAACTGTTGTATTTATCGGTTTGAGCGGTGTATTTAATTTTGAGACTACGAGGCGGTTCTTCAGGATTTCTCCATGCACATTTACTTTTGAGACTACAAGGCAATTCATCGGGAGTTCTCCCTGTATATTTACTTTTGAGACTACGAGGTGGTTCCTCGGGAGTTTTCCTTGCACATTTACTTTTAAGACTACGAGGTGGTTCCTCGAGAGTTCTCCTTGCACATTTACTTTTGAGACTATGAGGCTGTTCCTCGGGAGATCTTCCTTCACATTTACTTTTGGGACTACAAGACGGTATCTCGGGAGCGCCCCTTGTTGTTATCACATTGTTCTTGTGTTGTTGTTTCTCTGTGTATTCTTGCTGTTAAATTCTCCATTTTTACTTCATTTTACTATATCGTTTGTCTTATTATTATATCCCAGTAGGTCCCAGACCTGGCCTCATCACTACTCTACTGAGGTTAGGCTTGGCACTTATTGAGTACCATTGTGCTGTACTCATGCTACTCTTCTGCACATGTTTTGTGTGCAGATCCAAGTACTTCATATCAGCCCTGCTATTAGCTGAAAGTGCTTGCTGCTGTACGGAGAGTGGGTTGCTATAGTGGTGAGTTCCCTCCACTTCCAACCAAGAGGTTGTGAGTTCGAGTCACCCCAAGAGAAAGGTGGGGAGTTCTTGGAGGGAGGGAGCCAGGGGTCTATCGGAAACAGCCTCTCTTCTCCAGGGTAGAGGTAAGGTCTGCGTACACACTACCCACCCCAGACCCCACTAGTGGGATTATACTGGGTTGTTGTTGCTGTTATTGCTTGCTGTACGGAGACTTCAAGGTACATCTGCTGCGTCCGCAGACCTTGGAGTCTCCCTCTATTCTCTCTTATGTCATTTACCTTTCGTACTTCTTTTGTTAGACTCTGGTGTATAGAGATACTAGTTTCCTTTTGTAGCTTGTGACTTATGATGTTACAGGTTTTGGGAAGACTGTGTATTTATAGAGTATTGGTTATTGTACATGCCGAGCGGCATTGTTACTAGTTATTCAGTTATCCACTGCTGTTAGTTGCCAAGTCATACTTTCATATTGTTATTTTCGTAATTTGTTAGGCTTACCTAGTCGTAGAGACTAGGTGTCGTCATGACATTATACAGAGGGAGTCTGGATCGTGACAGATGTGGTATTTATCTTATTTTTCCTAGTTGATGCTCATGCACTTGTGACATGAGGTCTTGGCACACATGCTAGTAGAATTGTGGATTTTTATTATTTTCTTGATTTTTAATTTAACTAGACCCTTTTATTTTCTTGAATTTTGCAAGTAAGAAACGTTTAATTACTCAGATAATTATTTAAGAAATAAATATACATTTAATTCACTAGTTGGATGGCCTAGCTGTGATGTTGGGTGCCATCACGACCTATATGTGAAATAGGGTCGTGACAGTATCTACATGCCAATGCACACACTGTATGTGATGCACCGTAGAGAAAACTTCGTGTACTCACAATCTAATACTCAATCACTCAGTACTGTATATGGCAGTCCAGCCTAGGGAAGATCCATCCCAAGTATATATGTATATCCATCAACTAACCGTCAGTCACTCAGTACTGTATAAGGCCAATCCAGACCGGGGGAATATCCATCCCCGAATATCAATGATTCGGACAAGATCCATGTCTAGGGAGTATCCATCCCTCAATATATATATATCTATGGCAAGATCCATGCCCAGGGAAGATCCATCCCATATATATATATCAACTGCGCTCACTGTGGGGGTGCAGACTCCGGAGGGGCTCTCTCAGCCCAAGCGCTATAATAGCCAGATCCAGGCATAAATAAATAAACATAAATATCACTCAAAATCTCCAGTCTCTCAGGTTCTCAATGACATGAAAAATCAACCCGACATGATGATATGAAGTATCAATGAGTGACAACAAAGACTGAGATATGATATACAAGTGATAAATATGACTGAGTACAAAATTGTAAATCTAAACATATAATTCAACAACAATACGACCCATGTGGGTCCCAAAATATATCGGCGTGTAGCCTAAACATGATCTTTAATAGGAGTCTCAGCTTAATTTCCCTAACAAGTGGAGGATATACCGATAATGACATTTATTTAATTATGCAACTCCACGAAATCAATTTAAGTCACAATTTCTATGATGCACGCCCACATGCCCGTCACCTAGCATGTGCGTCATCTCCAAACAATTCATACAACACGAAATTCAGGGATTTATACCCTCAAAACCAAGTTTAGAAGTGTTACTTACCTCGACCCATATAATTATTTATTCTGCTATGCCTTTACCTCGTGAATTGGCCTCCATATGCCTCGAATCTAGTCATAAATGATTCGATTAAGTCAATACAAATTATAGGAATTAATACCCTATGAAAACACTGATTTCCAACAAAATCCGAAATTGCACCCAAACATCGCCCGTGGGGCCCACGCCTCGGAACCGACAAAAAATACAAAATATGAACGCCCATTCAACCACGAGTCCAACCATACCAAATTTACCAAAATCCGACATCAACTCGACCTCCAAATCTCAAATTCTTATTTTGAAATCCCTAGGCCTAAATCCTCTAATTTCATCTCAAAAACATGTAATCTAGTCGAAATAATCAATGATAATCGAATATTATTGACTAACAATGATCACAAGTGACTTAGCTCAAAATCTCCCATAAATTCTCTCTAGGAAATTGCCCAAAGCCGTGCTTGAAATGTCAAAAATGACAAAAATGTCGGAACTCCTCTGTTTTGTACACTGCCTTGTGCTTTCGCACCTGTGGCTAAATTTCTCGCTTCTGTGGTGAAGCTTCCGCTTCTGCGAAGGCATGCCCAGTCCCCGACTCGTGCACCTGCACTCAAAATCCCGCACCTACTGGTGCACTTCTGCGAGCCCCTCACAGCGCCTGCGACCACGCAGGTGCGGAAAGATCGTCGCACCTGCGAGCTCTGCCCAGCTCCCCTCATGGTCGCATCTGTTCTCCTCAGCTCGCACCTGCGACCAAAATTCCGCAGGTGCGATTTCACGAGAAGACTAAAATTTCCAAATTTTTCCTTAAGTCCGAATTTGATCCTTTAACCATCTGAAACTCGCGAGGCCCTCGGGACCTCAACGAAATATACTAACAAGTCCTAAAAATGATACAAACTTAGTCAAACCCTCAAACCACATCAAACAATGCTGAAAACATGAATCACACCCCAATTCAAGCTTAATGAAAACTAACAAATTCTAACTTCTACATTCGATACCGAAACCTATCAATTCAATTATGATTGACCTCAAATTTTATACACAAGTCATAAATGACATAACATACCTATTCCAATTTTCAGAATCAGATTCTGACCCCGATAGCAAAAGGTCAAATCCCCGATCGAACATCCCAAAAATTCAACTTTCGCCATTTCAAGACTAATTCCACTACGGACCTCCAAATCACCATACAGACACGCTCCTAAGTCCAAATTTACCTAACGGAGCTAACGGAACCATCAAAATTCAAATCTGGGGTCGTTTACACATAAGTCAACATCCAGTCAACTTTTCCAACTTAAGTATTCAATTATGAGACTAAGTGTCTTAATTTACTCTGAAATCCTTCCGGACCTGAACCAACTAACCCGGTAAGTCATAAAACAACAGTAAAGCACAAAATGAGTAGTAAATGCGGTAACGGGGCTGTAATAGTCAAAACGACCAGCCGAGTCGTTACATTACCCGCTCAATCTCCCAAGTAGCTTCTATGACTGGCTGGCCTTTCCACTGTACCTTTACTAACGCTATGTTCTTTGACCTCAGCTTTCGAACATGCGTCTAAAATGGCCACCGACTCTACTTCATAAGTCAAATTACCATCCAACTGCACTGTGCTGAAATCCAAAACATGGGACAGATCTCCGACGTACTTCCGGAGCATGGATACATGAAACACTGGATGAACACCCGATAGACTAGGTGGTAAGGCAAATTCATAAGCCACATCTCCAATCTTCTTAAGTATTTCTAAAGGCCCAATATACCGAGGACTCAATTTTCCCTTCTTCCCGAATCTCAACACACCCTTCATGGGTGAAATCTTGAGCAGAACTTTCTCCTCAACCATGTAAGCAATATCATGGACATTCCTGTCACCATAACGCTTCTGTCTAGACTGCGTCGTGCGAAGTCACTCCTGAATCAATTTAACCTTCTCCAAAGCATCCTAAACCAAGTCAGTACCCAATAGCCTAGTCTCACCCGTATCAAACCAACCCACCAGAGACCGACACCATCTCCCATATAAAGCCTCATACGGAGCCATCCGAATGCTCGATTGATAGCTGTTATTGTAAGCAAACTCTGCAAGCGGCAGAAATTGATCCCAAGAACCCCCAAAATCTATAGCACAAGCGCGTAGGATATCTTCCAATATCTGAATAGTGCGCTCAGATTGTCCGTCCGTTTGAGGGTGAAATGTTGTACTTAACTGAACCTGTGTACCTAATTCTCGCTGCACTGCTCTCCAAAACTGTGATGTAAACTGCGTGCCCCAATCTAAAATGATGGACACTGGCACACCGTGAAGGCGAACAATCTTGCGGATATAAATCTCAGCCAACCGCTCCAAAGAATAAGTAGTACTAACTGGAATAAAATGCGCGGACTTAGTCGACCGATCCAAAATCACCCAAATAGCATCAAACTTCGTCAAAGTCCATGGGAGCCCAACTACGAAGTCCACGGTAATATGCTACCACTTCCATTCCGAAATTTCAAGTTTCTGAAGCAATCCGCCCGGTCTCTGATGCTCGTATTTCACCTGTCGACAATTTAAACACCAAGTTACAGACCTAACTATATATTTCTTCATCTTTCTCCACCAATAGTGTTCCCTCAAGTCCTGGTACATCTTAGCGGCATCTGTGGGCTTCTTCAGGAATCAATTCACGCAGTCCATCTACATTTGGCACACAAATACGACCCTGCATTCTCAATACACTATCATCCCCAATAGTAACATCTCTGGTATCACCGTGTTGGACTGTGTCCTTAAGGACAAGCAAATGGGGATCATCATACTAGCGCTCTTTGATGCGATCATATAAAGAAGACCGAGAAACCACATATCCTAGAACCCGACTAGGCTCCAAATATCTAATCTCATGAACTAATTGGCCAAGGCCTGTACATCGACTGCAAGAGGCATTTCACCAACAGGAATAAATGCAAGGCTATCCATACTCACCGCCTTCCTACTCAAGGCATCGGCTACCACATTGGCCTTTCCCGAGATGATACTGAATAGTAATATCATAATCTTTTAGCAGCTCCAACCATCTCCGTTGTCTCAAATTAGATGCTTCTGTTTAAATGAGTGTTGAAGACTCCGATGATTTGTAAATACCTCACAAGACACACCATAAAGGTAGTGCCTCCAAATCTTCAATGCATGGACAATAACTGCCAATTCTAAATCATGAACAGGGTAATTCTTTTCATGTGGATTCAACTGACACAAAGCACAAGTAATCACTCTACCCTCCTGCATTAAGACACATTCAATACCAATCCGAGAAGCATCACAATACACATTATAAGAGCCTGAAGCTGAAGGCAAAACTAGAACTGGAGTTGTGGTCAATGCAGCCTTGAGCTTCTGAAAGCTCTCTTCACACTCATCTGACCACCTGAATGGAGCACCTTTCTGGGTTAATTTAGTCAAAGATAATGCAATAGACGAAAATGCTCCATAAAGTGACAATAATAACCAGCCAAGCCGAGAAAACTCTGAATCTTAGTAGCTGAAGATGGCCTGGGCCAACTCTGCACTGCCTCTATCTTCTTCGGATCCACCTTAATTCCTTCACTAGAAACTATGTGTCCCAGTAATGCCACCGAGCTAAGCCAGAACTCACACTTAGAGAATTTGGAATAACGCCTCTCCTCTCTCTGCCTCTGTAATACAATACCCAAGTGTTTTGCATGCTCATCTTGTCTATGTGAGTACACCGGGATATCATCAATAAATACTACGACATATGAATCAAGATATGGTTAGAATATACTATTCATCAAGTGCATAAATGTTGTTGGGGCATTGGTTAGCCCAAAAGCCATCACGAGAACTTTGTAGTGCCCGTAACGAGCCTTGAAGGCCGTTTTTAGAATATCCGAATCCCAAATTTTCAACTGGTGATACCCAAACCTCAAACCAATTTTGGAGAACACCCTTGCTCCCTGAAGCTGGTCAAATAAATCATTAATACGCGGCAAAGGATACTTATTCTTGATTGTAACTTTGTTCAACTTCCTATAGTCGATACACATCCGCATAGTATCATCTTTCGTTTTCCCAAATAGAACTGGTACACCCCAAGGTGATATACTAGGCC
The DNA here is from genome assembly GCA_000715115.1 of Nicotiana otophora. Taxonomy (NCBI): domain Eukaryota; kingdom Viridiplantae; phylum Streptophyta; class Magnoliopsida; order Solanales; family Solanaceae; genus Nicotiana; species Nicotiana otophora. The sequence continues at coordinate 57,609 of AWOL01S0022779.1, forward strand.
TGATAAACACCTTATACAGGATTTCCTGAAGTTTCTCTTTCAATTCTTTCACCTCAGCTGGTGCCATACGATACAGAGGAATAGAAATGGGCTGAGTTCCCGACAACAAGTCAATACCTAAATCAATATCCCTGTCAGATGGCATACCCGACTTGTCTGCAGGAAATATATCCGAATAATCCCGCACTACCGGTACAGAATCAACAGTAGGAGTGTCTGCATCAACATCTCTCACAAAGGCCAAATATGACAAACACCCCTTCCTAACCATACATTGAGCCTTCAAGTAAGCAATTACTCTGCTAGGAACATAATCTGGAGAACCTCACCACTCAACCTTCGGCAACCCCGGTATCGCCAACATCACCGTTTTTGCATGACAGTCCAGAATAGCATGACATGGAGACAACCAATCCATACCCACGATTATATCAAAATCAACCATACTAAGTAATAAGAGATCAACTCTTGTCTCTAGTACCCCAATAGTTACCACACATGATCGATATACACGATACACAATAATAGTATCGCCCACCGGCGTAGATACACGAATAGGTGAAACTAAGGACTCACGGGGCAGATCCAGATAAGGAGTAAAGTATGATGATACATACGAATAAGTGGAACCAGGGTCAAATAATATAGAAGCTTCCCTGTGGCACACTGAGACAATACTTGTGATCACTACATATGAAGCAACAACATATGGCCTGGTAGGAAAAGCATAGAATCGGGCCTGACCACCACCTGATTGGCCTCCCCCTCTTGGGTGACCCCTAGATGACTGAGCCCCATCCTGAGTGGGCTGGGCGGGTGGTAGAGCAACTGGTGCAGAAGTTGTAGCCTGACTCCTTTGCTGAGCTTAACCTCCCGTAAGGCGAGGGCAATATCTTTTTATGTGGCCCAAGTCTCCACACTCAAAGCTACCCCTCTCTAAAAATGTCGATAAGTTTTAAGGCGGACCTCGAGAACTAGAATAACTGCTAGAAGCACCCGGTGCAAATGAACCCTTAACTGAAGGAGCACAGGACGTACTCTGGGCTGGAAGGGCACTGAGAGATGACTGACCCTGATAAGAACTATATGAACCATGGTTGGATGATGCACCACGGGTTCTCAATGACATGAAAAATCAACCCGACATGATGATATGAAGTATCAATGAATGACAACAGAGACTGAGATATGATATACAAGTGATAGATGTGACTGAGTACAAAATTATAAATTCAAACAAATAATTCAACAACAATACGACCCATGTGGGTCCCAAAATATATCGGCGTGTAGCCTAAACATGATCTTTAATATGAGTCTCAGCTCAATTTCTCTAACATGAGGAGGATATGCGGATAATGACATTTATTTAATTATGCAACTCTATGGAATCAATTTATATCATAATTTCTATGATGAACGCCCACACGCCCGTCACCTAGAGTGTGCGTCATCTCCAAACAATTTATACAACATGAAATTCAGGGATTTATACCCTCAAAATCAAGTTTAGAAGTGTTGCTTACCTCGACCCATGTAATTATTTATTCTGCTATGCCTTTGCCTCGCAAATCGGCCTCCGAACCCCTTGAATCTAGTCACAAATAATTCGATTCAGTCAATACAAATTATAGAAATTAATTCGGTATGAAAATACTGATTTTCCAACAAAATCCGAAATTGCACCTAAAATTCACGCCTCGAAACCAGACAAAAGTTACAAAATTCGAATGCCCATTCAACCACGAGTCCAACAATACAAAATTTACCCAAATCCAACATCTACTCGACCTCCAAATCTCAAATTCTTATTTTGAAATTCCTAGACCTAAATCCTCTAATTTCACCACAAAAATATGTAATCTAGTTGAAATACTCAATGATAATCCAATATTATTGACTAACAATGATCACAAGTGACGTACCTCAAGATTTCCCGTGAATTCTCTTTGGAAAATCGCCCAAAACCGTGCTTGAAATGTCAAAAATGTCGGAACTCCTCTGATTTGTACACTGCCTTGTGCTTTCGCACCTGTGGCTAAATTTATCGCTTCTGCGAAGGCATGCCCAGTCCCCGACTCGCTCACATGCGCTCAAAATCTCGTACCTGCGGGTGCGCTTCTGCGAGCCCCTCACAGTGCCTGCGACCACGCAGTTGCAGAAAACTCATCGCACCTGCAAGCTCTGCCCAGCACTCCTCATGGTCGCATCTGCGATCGTCAACTCGCACCTGCGACCAAACTTCCGCAGGTGCGATTGAACCAGAAGACTGAAATTTCCAGATTTTTTTTTAAGTCCGAATTTGATCCGTTAACCATCCGAAACTCGCCCGAGGCCCAAGGGACCTAACAAAATACACCAACAAGTCCTAAAACATCATACAAACTTAGTTGAGCCATCAAATCACATCAAACAACGCTAAAAACACGAAACACACCCCAATTCAAGCTTAACGAAAACTAACAAATTCCAACTTCTACATTCGATGCCGAAACCTATCAATTCAATTTCGATTGACCTCAAATTTTGTACACAACTCATAAATGACATAATGGACCTACTCCAATTTTCATAATCAGATTCCGACCCCGATATCAAAAAGTCAACTCCCTAGTCAAACTTCCCAAAAATTCAACTTTCGTCATTTCAAGCCTTATTCCACTACGGACCTCCAAATCACCATATGGACACGCTCCTAAGTCCAAAATTACCCAACAGAGCTAACGGAGGGGTCGTTTACACATAAGTCAAGATTCAATTAACTTTTTCAACTTAAGTTTTTAATTATGAGATTAAGTGTCTCAATTCACTTCAAAATTCTTCCGGACCCAAACCAACTAATCCGGTAAGTCATAAAATAATAGTAAAGCACAAAATGAGCAGTAAACTGGGGAACGGGGTTGTAATACAAAAAACCACCGGCCGGGTTATTGCAATTTGTGTCAGCGCAACACGGGTACTAATACTAGTTTTAATTAATGGACTTCTCAATCTTTTCAATTTTCCGTTGCTTACTTTTAATGTGACTAGGACTCCATGGGCATCTATCACGACCCAAAATCCAACCAGTCGTGATGGCACATAACTCAACCCGTTAGGTAAGCCAATTAAGTACAATCTAATTTAATTAGGCTTATCGAGGAAAATAAATGATAAAATAACTGAACCTTTCTGCTTTCCCAAGGACTGGTAATACAAATCACGAGCTTCTATGATTTAGAATTTGCAAAGTTGATATGAAATAAAACACATCATCTATTTGAAATATACATGAATAGATTAATGATTCAAAAGCTACCAAGAACAAGAGGCAGTTATGACCGGATTGCGGAAACATCTTCAATGCCAGCACCCGCGATACACCGCAACATCAGCATCCAAAATCTGCACACAAGGTGCAGAAGTGTAGTATGAGTACAACTGACCCCATGCACTCAGTAAGTATTTTGTCTAACCTCGTCGAAGTAGTGGCGAGAAATTTTAGTAAAAGGATACTCACTGTTATAACCTGTGCAATATACTAACAATAGAAACAATTATAGAACATAATAGATAAGGGTACAATGAAACCATTATGCGAGGCAGAAAAAAGATTAATAGGAGAAATCACAATAGCAAATTCATAACTTTCCTGGTGTGAGGAATATATTGAGGATATCACATCGAATGGCATGGTAATACCTTCGTGCACTTGTCTCATTCTCACCCAATATATATATATATATATATATAT